>VDFB02365806.1:0-23647 GCA_007258455.2 Sequoia sempervirens | reverse complement strand
CCTCTAAGATCTACCTCAATGATCAAGCTAATAGAAGGAACCAAGCTCTAATACCAATTGTTGAACACCTAGAATACTGAGAGGGGGGATCGGTATTCAATAAAATTCATTCACTTTATCAACTTAAGTATTCATTCAAAGGATAACATTGAATTTTCAATAAATGAAAGGAACATATAAAGCATGCATCACATCAAAGAACACAAGAACACCAAATGTACATGGAAAACCCTTGAAAGGGAAAAACCACGGTGAGGATTAGCTCACAATATATTATAATCGGTTACAATGTTTGATACAAAAAGGTGGACTCACTGTCCAGAAAAGAGAGAAAGGATCACTGTCATTGGCTCACTGCCCAGAATAGAAAAAGATAGAAGAAAGGGTGGATCACTACCAAAAATGAACTGCTAACAATGCATCTGACATATGTTGAAGATACAGTTCCAATTAAGCTTTGAAAATTGACTTAACACACTTCATAATTCACCACAACACCTTTTGCACTTCACACTACATCAAATATCACACACACATACTGAACTTATCAAAAATACGCATTCATATAATGAATCAACCTTGTATATATCACAACCAACCAAAACATCAATCGGGTTGGCCTAATTAAATGTACCATGCACCACGTACCCTATCAGCTCAAAACACCAACACAAATGCCTTGAAAAAAGAACCAAAATGTGTATACCACCAAAATAGGTTGGCATGACCCATAATCACTCCCATAAATCCACTGGAGTTACATGCTTCAACTTTGCATGACCCCAAAAGCTTTAGGTTGACACCATATAACAAAATTGGTGAAGCCATAACTAAATAAACCAACTATTCATTCACACAACACACGAATAACCAAAAGCACTTGCCACTTAGAGCACACATACTCTTGAAACTTGTAAATAGTTCCTCAAAATTGCATAGAAAAATATTCATCTATGGTGGAATGCGAAGCATTCCAACATACACTATGTACCAGTAACACTGCCATTATAGAGTCGATACTCTATCAACATTATCTTCAACTGTAGAAGACATACAACCTTGAATATTTGGATTTAGACACCTCCAACACACAACAATATTACCTCAAAATTTCTTGACAAGATTTTGCATAGAGAAGTAATGCAGACCACAAATTTGGTTCACTATAGCACTAAATTGTACACTGAGACTTAGGCGAAATCTCCAAAACACTTGGTCTTAAACACTTTGTCTTTACTGGACCAATACTTCTAAATTTATACCATGGGTTTCCATCAATGGAAAAACCATACATTTCCATGCTCATCAATCTCCATCCATACATCATCATGCTTATGTTGCCAATAAACTCCCAATGACAAAGCTCATATTTTCAACAAAAGCACAAGTGAGACATTGGGTAATGCTTTGACTATGGAGAATAGGGGAAGACAAAAGGAGAGAGGAAATATTTCAATATGAAGTCTATGAAGGGTAGATCCAAATCTAAAGGAAGGTTGAAGTGTTGGAATTGTGAGAAGAAGGGACACCTGAAGAAATAATGTTGGACTTGAAAAGGAAAACAAGGAGATGGACAACAAGAAAATAGTAAGGAAGAAAATGTAGTAGGTGATGTGTTGCAAGATTTTTTTAATCCTTTTATTAGATAATATTATTGATTCTTGGGTATTAGACTTAGGGGCTTCATTTCATACCACACCCCATATGAAATGTTTTCTAGACTATGTTCAAGGTGATTTTGTACAAGTTTATTTGAGTGATGATGAACCATGTAAAATTGTTGGAAAGGGTAACATACAAATAAATCACCAAATAGAAACCAATGGTTATTGAAAGAGGTGAGGCATGTTCCTAATTTGAGAAGAAATCTAATTTCAACTGGACAATTGAGAATTGAAGGTTGTACAATTAAATTTATAGAGAATTTGTGGAAGGTCACTAAAGGAGCATTAATAATAGAAAAAGGAGAAAAGATAGGTATATTGTATTTATGTACAAGTAATTTTGATTTTTTTATTGCCTTAGCTTCTACAAGAACAAATACATAATTTTGGCACCATAGGCTTCAACACATGAGTGAAAAGAGTATGAGGATTCTCCACTCAAATAATTTGTTGCTAGATTTGAAGTAGGTTGATTTGAATTTTTATGAAAACTATGTTTACGAAAAATAGAAGAGAGTCAAATTTATCAAAGTTGGAAAGGAAAAGAAGAATGAAAAGTTAGAGCTTGTGCATTTAGATGTATGGGGACTACCTCAAGTATCATCTCTTGGTGGATCTTATTATTATGTTACTTTTATTGATGATGCAACTAGAAAAACTTGGTGTTATTTCATTTGAAGAAAATTTGATGTATTTGATACTTTTAAGAAATAGAAAGCTTTGATTGAGAATGAAATAGAAAAATAAATTGGAGTTTCTCATATCAGATAATGGAGATGAATACGACAACAAGGATTTTGATGGTTACAGTTCTTACCATGGGATTCATAAACAAATTATGGTTCTAGGAACACCACAAGAAAATTATGTGTAAGAAAGGATGAGTAGGACAATCATGGAGTGTGCAAGGAGTATGAGATTACATGCAAGATTGCCATTACAGTTTTGAGAAAATCTTGTGGATACTATTGTTTACTTAATAAATAGAGGGCCTTCAAAATCCCTAGATGGTGGTATTCCAAAGGAGGCATGGACAAGTAAAAAGGTAAACTACTCATTTCTAAAAACTTTCGATTGTGAAGCATTTGTCCATAATGATATAGAAAATAGAACAAACCTTGAGACAAAATCCAAGAAGTGTACTTTTATTAGATATGGAGTTAATGATTTTGGTTATCGATTATGGAATTATGAAAACCACAAAATCATTAGGAGTAGAGATGTGATATTCAATGAGAAGGTCATGTACAAATATTAGTTGTAGGGAAAGAAATAGGAAAAATAAAACACAAAATATATAGTGCTTGATGAAATCATAGAAAACATTAAAGGTACCAAAAAAATAAAATTTTCAACAATAAGAACAACAATAGGTAACTCAAACTCCTACAAGAAGATCCACAAGGTTAAGTAGACCTCCTTAATAATACTCTCCTTCATTATATAATTATATATATATATATATAGTTTACTAATTCTAATGAACCGAGGAGTTATGAAGAAGCAATTCAAGTAGAAACCAAAAAGAAGTGGGAGCAAGGAATGAAAGAGGAAATTGACTCTTTGCTATAAAATTAGACTTGGGACCTAGTTGAGTTGTTTGTAGGTAAAACAACATTGCAAAAAAAAAGGTTTATAGGATGAAGGAAGGAAATGGAGAAAAAAAGAGGTACAATTCTAGACTTGTTGTAAAGGGATTTGCACAGAAGAAAGGTATAGACTTTGATGAAATATTTTATCCTATTGTTAAAATTACTTTAATTAGAAATATTTTAAGTCTAGTGGCAATAGAGGATTTGCATCTTGAACAATCAAATGTAAAGATAACTTTTCTCCATAGGGGTATGAGGTAAAAGGGAAGGAGAACTTAGTGTGCAGTTTGAAGAAGAGATTGTATGGACTAAAGTAAGATCTAAGGAAATGGTATTTAAACTTTGGCAGGTTTATGATAGAACAATGTTAGAGTAGATGTCATTCTGACTACTATATGTATTTCAAGAGACTAGATACTGGTAGCTAAATTATCTTGTTATTGTATGTAGATGACATGCTTGTTATAGGGTCTAACATTCAGGATATAAATGTATTCAAAATAAAAATTATCTATTTTTTTGGCAATGAATGATTTGGGTGCTGCAAAATAATTCCTTGGTATGAGAATAACGAGATATTAAAAAGTAAATTAACAATGTCTCAAAGTGAGTATATAGAGAAGGTGTTGAAATTATTTCAAATTTAGAATGCAAAATCAGTTACTACACCTTTTCCTAACCATTTCAAATCGAATAAGGAGATGTGTCCCAAGAAATAGGAGGAGATAGACTATATTTCCAATGTTCCATACTCATCAGCATTTGGCAACTTGATGTATGCCATGGTTTTCACAAGGCCAAATATTGTACATGCAGTGGGAGTTGTGAGTAGGTATATGATCAATCCAGGAAAAGAGCATTAGAATGTAGTAAAGTGGATTATCAAGTGGTAATGCTACCTAGGCATTGTATTTTAGAGGTTGCAATTCTACTCTATAGGGATATGTTGATTTAGATTTGGCATGTGATATAGGTAGCAAGAGGAGCATCAGAGGGTATGTTTTATATTGTAGGTGGAATAATGATAAGTTGGTTTTCAAGATTAAAAAAGGTTTTTGTACTTTCAAAAATAGAAGCAAAGTATGACACTAAGGCTAGTAAAGAGATTATTTAGTTACAAAGTTTTATGGAGGAATTGGGAAAGAACAAGGGGGATAACATGTTGTATAGTGATATCCAGAGTGTCATTCATCTTGCAAGGAAATCATCCCTTCATTCTAAGACTAAACACATACAGTTCATGCATCGTTTCATATGATTAGTTTTAGAAGTTGGACGATTGAACTTGGTAAAGATACACACTAGCCAAAATCCTATAAACATGACATAGGTAGTACCTCGAGAGAAACTAATTTTCTACTCAGTTTCAGTTGTCCTTCAAGGATAAAGATAAAGATGAGAAACTTTCCAAGTCTAATGTTGGAGCCTAATCCAATAGGTTCAATAGCGATGGAATTTTTGTAATTAGTCTCTAAGTGGGAGATTTTTGGAGGAGCTTGATGATCTTCTTGGAGTTGTTGAGATTAGTCTCCAAGTAGGATATTGTTGGCTATAGAGCCTAAAATTATTGGTTTTGAAGCCCTTTTCAGTGTGTGGGGTACAGGGAGGGTACTAACCTACGAGTTCAAGGGGGGCCATCCCTCTAGTGGGAAATTTGAGGTACACACACCCTAGCAACGATTTAATGGAAACACCCTCAAAAGAAACATTTTATATATAATTATTCATTGTAAATATGGACCATTTATCATTAGGTCATGCATTTAACGATAGAGATTGTGTTGGATTTTTTCCCTAGAAAATAAACCCCTTTTATGAGGGCAATGTATTACAATTGAGTATTATGTTGTATTGTGAAAGGATATTATGATAGAGAGAAGAGAAAGTTAGTGTGGGTATGTTGTAGGTTGTATCCCTTCATTTTTCTTGATGGAATAAAGAAAGCAGTGGTTATTTCTTCATAGGCATAGCCCATATTGGCTGAACCATGAATTTTTGTGTCTTTATGTTTTTGTTTTTGTTTTATTTTATATTTTTACATTCCTTTTATTGTATATTTCTCTATGATCCTATTCCTAACATCCAAAAATACATAAAACACATGAAACTTGATTGAAAGTTCGGAATAGGAGAATATAGGGGGAGGTCAAGAAAAATTTGAAATTTGAAAATCCATCAAAAACCCACAAATTAAACAAAGGAAAGAAGGGACACTTAGAAAAATTTCTATGTAGGACTAGTGTTCAAGATTGGATACTAGATGAGTAGAAGATATTAGGTACTCCACTAAACCTCTATAACTCTACAAAATTGAGGAAAATGATCAAAACGTTTCCAAAATTAGAACCTTTTTAGATTTTTGTTAACTTCCAGCATATGGCAGGAAAAAAGAGGTAATAAGAGATAACATTTATGAAAATTGATCAAGGGAAGACCTATCTAAATATTTCTCATATCAATTATATGTAATCGATATAATGAGGATAAATACATAAGGGAGCTAGGACTTAGGATATTTTTTGAATTGTCAGATTGAGTGCCAACATAGCTTTGTTGGGGATGTGTGCTTCTTGTAAGCACATTGAGAATCTAGTTATCTCTAGGAGCATATCATAAAAAGTAACCACAAGGAGGGGACTAGGATAATTTCACTTCATCAAGGACCAATAGGGGTCACAATTACACAAGGAAAACACACATACACACACAGAACACAAATATATGCAAGGTAAAACATCATTACTTATGATATTGAGAACCCATAGTGTTATGAACTTGTAGCTCCATGAAATATCTAGTTATTTACCTAAGGTAGTACATACTATAAATATATTATTTAGTAAATTCATATGGCCATGCCACAAGCCATATAAAAGTTGAAAATATTATCCATGTTGGCGTTTATGCTACCTTATTCTTTCCAACTTCAATTATTTTGATTTATTCAAAAAAATTGGTTTTTCCTAAAGCAAATTCACCACTCTTCACTTGGAAGAGATAAATTTATTCAAGTAATTGAAATATCCAAAATAACAAACAAGAATTTACATCCAGTTCACCATTTTTCTAGTACAAGTTAACAAGCTATCAAACTACACACCAAAAAATTAATAATGTGGTAGAATTTCTTTTAGGTTATAGAGGAACAAAAATAAGAACCAAAGTCAAATTTTCCTTGACAACAACACTAGTATGTCAGCATAAATTGATGAGCTACCAAATTACAAACTAGAAAATTAATAATAAGAACTAGGGCCTTAAAAATATGAGCTAAAGTAAACCTTCCATGTCAAAAACAAATTATATCCTCGATAATTATCAATACACTCTCCCTAGTAATGGTGTCATTCATTTGGCTCCCAAAATCATTACTCACACTCCTAGAGGAATCAATTTTATTCAAGGCTAGTCAAATACTATCCTAAATAGAGATTAATCAACTAATTAATATAATGTGAGTTATTTAAGGCCAATTATTGACATTGGGTACTCTCTTTTTCTCTTCAATCTTAGAAAAAATGAAGAGGGTGTCCCTAGAGGTATCCTTAATAGGATTGATTATAGCTAGAGATATACAAACTAAAAATTTATAATAGTACCTAATGTACACTTGGACCCATAGGTTTTCACTAGACTAAATAATAACCTAATACACATAAAACATGTTTAAGCAAATGATTGTAAGATGTAGGAGTGAAAAATATGATTCTTTAGTATTATAACTTTTATGGCTCACTATAGATTCTTCCCTAAATGAATCACTAAATCATGAGATGCATACACACTACTAACCTGCTCCTAAAATATTGGTGAAATATGTTTATTGTTTTGAGTGCATGTTCAATCATAAACTTCCAAGACTAGTGCCTAATCTATTGGGATATAGATTCATAGTTTATCAAGAGAAACAACACTTTGAAATCACAACAAAGTACAAATTGTGCATATACATAAACCACAAATGATATCAAATAATTAAACATACATAGTAATCTATCTCCAAACTATATAAATCCATATGCAATAGATACTTGAGACCATTCCAAAGCTTGTAATTAATTATAATCCTACCACATTCATCAAATCTTCATTACAACATTCTAGTAAATGTAGAAAAAGAAAGTTGTATTCAAGAATGTTATCACAATTTTATTAGCAACATAAGCATGATGATGTATGGTGTTGTCATTGATGGAAACCCATTGTATAAGTGATGGTTCATCAGTATGTATATATTCCAGAGCAAACCAAGTGTTTTTGGGAAATTGGCTAAGGTTCTGACTGAGATAGTGATGTAACAAAGCATCAGTTTTTTGGTTTGCATTGATATGCACTACAATATCCTGTCATGCAATTTTGAGGTGATAATAGTACATGTTGAAGGATTCTATATCCAAAGGTTCAAGTTTTTATGTCTTTTGCAGTAGAAGATATTAATGATAGAGTGTTGAGCTAAGCAAAGATATAGTTACAGTTGTACAGTTCATGTTGGAATGCTCCACATTCCACCACAGATGATCATTGTGCTTTGTGGATTTGATGAAATGCTTGAAGATGTTAGATGTGTGTGCAATATGAGTGTCAAGTGGTTTGGCGGTTCGTGTGTCAAGTTTTGGGATGAATAGTTGGTTCATTCAGTTTTTGCTTCACCAGTTTTGTTGTGTAGTGTTGATCTAAGGGTTTTGGGGTCGTGCAAAACTAAATTGTGTGGAGCAGAATCAAATGAGTTTCTATAGGTCATGCTGACATATCTTGGTGAAAAACACTCTTTGATTACTTTCACAAGGTATGTATGATGGATTTTTGAGCTGACGAGTTATGGTGTCACACATTTCATCTAATTAGGTTGACCTAATTGATGATATGATTGTTTGTGGAATATATACATATATATAGAAGTTCAATTCATTGATGATAAGCAAGTGTATGAGATAAGATATGTGAGGTGTATATTAAAGTACAAAATGTGATAGTGGTGATCTTGTGATAATGAGAAATGAAGTTTGTTAAGTCAGATTTTTTAGCCTAATTAGAACTATATCTTCAACATATAACAAATGCATTATAAGCAGTTCAAATTATGTTAGTGAGCCATCCCTTTGTATATATTTTATAATTTTTGAAGAAGTGATCTTCCTTGGGCAGCGATCCCTTCTATTTTTTGGATAGTGATTCCTCCGAGCAATTAGCCTTATGTAATCTATTGTAACCAATTATGATATATTGTGAGATAATCGTCGCCATGGTTTTTCCCTTTCAAGGTTTTTCCATGTAAATATAGTGTTCATGTGTTGAGTGTTGTGGTGCATGCTTTAATTGTTCCTTTCATTTTTCTACAATTTTAATGAGATGCTTTGTAATGCACTTTTAAGTTAATGAATTTCAAGGAATACTGATTCACCCCCCTCTTAGGATTCCAAGTGTTCAACAATTGGTATCGAAGCAAGGTTCCTTCAATTTAATTCACAATTGAGTAGATCTTGTTAGAATTGTGAAACAAGCACAAAACCATGAGCCACAAGATCAAACACAAACAAAGACACCTTCCATGCAAGAGATCTGCAAACAAATATATGCAATTATCTTCAACAAGAAAAAACTACAGAAGAGAGAAAAATTTCAAGAAGAAATGAAAGATATAGATATTCTCTCGTTAATAATTACAACGAGATCAATCCTTATAAAAGGAGATCAAGAAACCCTAAAGTGAAACCTAAAAGGGAAACCATAGTGTGCACACTTAATAATTAATAAATAATTAATTATTAATGTGCCTAAGTTTAGCTTAAGGAACTAAAGTGATAAGTAACTTAATTAATTAACCAATATGAGTTAAGTGAGAATTAAGGTAGAAATGACTTATTACTCTAAACACTAAGATGAACTTAGGAGTAATAAAACACAAAAAGAAAAAGATGCATGAAAGCAAAGATGGGTCTCGGAAAACAAGGCCAAGTAAAGGTACCCATGTACAAACAAAAGATCTCTATAAAGCAGAGAAATAGAGAAAACCTCAAGGGAAAAAAATCTACTCCAAGAAGAGATCAAAGGCGACTGAAGGACTAAAAGAATCTCAGGATCAAAGGAAATGTCCTGAAAAGGAAGAACATGTAGAACATCATAGAAGCATGAAGAAGCTGCAAACAACTATCAAAAAGATGATTGTTATGGTGTTGAAGAACCTCCTCTGAAGATAGGATGATCATGATCAAAAGAGAGAGACAACAATCTGCATGGAGTGCTAGCGACACTACTGAATCGGATGTAAAGAAAGGAAAACACTTGGAACTCGAAGATACAGATGGTAAAGGTACCAAAAATTCTGAAGAACTCTGATCATGAAAAAATGGAAGGTCGCCTCCAAAAATAGGAATGTAAGAGTGTCCATATGGTAAGTGATCCATCTCACCGAAATGCATGGGTAACCAGTCGATGCATCCGCCTAGTACATAGGAACAAAAATTGTATACATGGCTCACTCCAACGAAACCATGGAAGCATTAACACGAATAGTAGAAACCCCCCATAATGCTGAAAAGGGAGAGGCATGACAGGTACACTGTAACTAAATGCTAGAAAGTAGTGCATGAAGAGGAACCAAGAGCATTTGAAGGTCAAACATGAAAGTACAAGCTGATAGAAAGGATGTGAAAACAAAAGTCACATACGCATGAGAAAGGTATGAAGGAAAACAATGGCAAACATCAACCCCCATGGCACTTTATATCATAGTGCGAGTACAATAAGGCACAAAATGATGTGCAAGAATCTTGAAACTATACATACAAAGCTGAGACACTTTATCTCAATGTGTTTACAAAAGAGAACATGCATGAAAAAGATGTCTACAATGTCCAAATAGGACAAAAAACTGGAAATACATATAGAACAGCTAACAATGAGTCATCCCACGCAAATGAAAAGTTTCCAGGAGCTAAAACGTCCAAGTAATCCACCAGAGTGTGAAAGCACAAAAATTTGAATAAAATATACCTGAAGAACAATCTAGAAAAATTGCATAGATGGAACTGAAGAGCTTTGAAAGATGGTTCCAATGCCGCTGAGATCGTGAAAAATGAAGTAACTGGTCAAAAGTTATGAGCTCAGGACTGAAAATAGCTCCTCTAATTTCAACAGGATGTAGAATGTACCAACAGAAAAATAAAGCTAAGATACCCACACCACTAGAAATTTCATAGAACCAGCTTTCCAATGATATCTCATTTTCCAAAAAATGATATCGTATGCCCAAGTTACAACCTCTAGAAGAAAAAGCTCCAAAGGGGAAAAAACCAATGTTGGATTAAATTTGACAGTCATGCGGCCGTCGCAAAAAAAAATACGACCCTAAATTTGACGGCCAAATGGTCGTCACCGCATTTGCACAAGTGGGCTTATTATAGAGAAAAAAAGATTATATTAAAAAAAACAATAAAAAAAATTTATAAAAAAAAGGGTACAGGCCTACATGGGGGCTGCGGCCTGCCAAGGTGGCAGGGCGGTACCCCATGTGGTACCGACTGCAGTAGGGGGCAAGGCCGAAGGGACCACTGCCTACCATAATGGCAAGTGGCGATACCCTTGGGTACTGCCCCAAATTTTTTTAAAACCTTTTTTTTAACTCAAAAAATTGCATGTGCCCAAAAGAGGGCTTTGTGATATTTTTTGATTTTTTATTAAAAAAATTTGTAAAGGCAAAAAATTATTTTTGTTTTTTTTAACGAATTTTTAAAAAATACCTCGATCCACATGCAGATGGTGAACAAGGCCATACGAGCAAAAAATTTTGTCTTAGAGGTCAATTGCTTCACAGATCTGACAAACAGAAGCCAAATTTGACAAAACAAAGTCAATCTTGACTATTTCAGCAACTTTGGATTCAATGGAGAGTTTTGATTCATGCCAAAATGCTTTTAAAACTTCCCTCCTCCAAAATTTGCAAAGAAAGCAAAGAGGATTCAGATCTGAAGCCTGCAACCCTTGTTGAAGAAGAAAAACCTCATAAATTGAGAAGGGGTTCGCTAAATCCACGCTCTGATACCATGTTAGAATTGTGAAACAAGCACAAAACCACAAGCCACAGGATCAAGCACAAACAAAGACACCTTCCATGCAAGAGATCTGCAAACCAATATATGCAATTATCTTTAACAAGAAAAAGCTACAAAAGAGAGAAAACTTTCAAGAAGAAATGAAAGCTATAGATATTCTCTCGTTAATAATTACAATGAGATCAATCCTTATAAAAGGAGATCAAGAAACCCTAAAGTGAAACCTAAAAGGGAAACCCTAGTGTGCACACTTAATAATTAATAAATAATTAATTATTAATGTGCCTAAGTTTAGCTTAAGTAACTAAAGTGATAAGTGACTTAATTAATTAACCAATATGATTAAATTAATTAAGTGAAATAACTTATTACTCTAACAAATCTTGGAGGTTGAACACATGGAAACTAGGAGGTATCGTATCCCTCCAAAATAAATTATTATGTAAGGGTTTACTAAAGAAGACTATGAAGTTGATATGGAAGGAGAACTCAAATATGCTCTTGATGACCTAGGTAAAGCAGGATGTGAGAATAGAGATTTGAAAGAAACTTTTAAGGAAGTAGATGAATGTATCAAGAAGCTGAGGAATCAAGTCAAGAAAGTTAAAGAGAAACTCAAGGAGACAAATGAGCAACTTAAACAATCAAATAAGATAATCACTAATCTAAAAGTGCAAATTGAAGAAGGAAAATGAGTCGAAGATTGCTTGAATGCCAAGTTGAAAGACAAATCTATAGAATGCTCAAAGCTTGAAGAAGAAGTTATGTCTCTGAGGAAAAGGTTTGGAGAAAACAAAGAGTCAAGAAGAGCTTCACCTTGCTTGATGATATGCTTACTAGTCAAAAGGCCTCTAAGGACAAAGAAGGATTAGGGTTTGAAAAAGGAGAAAGCTCAAAGGAAAATCAGAATCCAGACAATATTGAAAAAGATAATAATGAACAAAGGAATACTAGAGATAAGAAGAGCAATATCAAACATGTCTGGAATGAGAAGAAATATTTCAAGAGACCTCATATCAGAAAACCAGTTGCATAAAGGTACCCATATTTTAATGGTTACTATTATTATTACAATAAATTTGGACATAGAGTTGTAGAAAGTAGAAGTAGAATGAACTAGAATTTTCAATCATTTTCTAGTTGATGCTATGCATGCAATAGATTTGGTCATAAGGCTAGTGAATGGAGAAGACAAATGATAAATAGTTACAATAATGGTATGATCCCTCAATCATTCCTTGGTTATTTTTACACATGTAATGGGTTTAGTCATAAGGCTTCTAAATGCAAATATAAAATGGCAAGTAAGTTTGCTCGGCAACAAAGTGTCACATGTTATAAATGTAATAAACTAGGACACATAGCTAATTTTTGCAGAGGAAAGAATATGAAACCCTCCATTCCACAAAAGAAGATTGATTTGGTTGAGGTAAAGAAGGATATGAACAAGATTTGGAAGAAAAAGGAAGAGAATGATGTGAAGAATGAGTTAATTTATGTCAAATTCTCGTGTAGATGTTTCCTCCATAAACTAGATAGAAGGCATTTGGCTTAAGGGGATTTTTAGAAGAAAACTTTCTAAACCTCTGCCAAAGATGATATTTTGATGTATTCAACATATTGGTGCATGTATAGGTTGGTTTTCTTGATCCATTGGTGAAATCTCCGGTGAGAAATATCTTGATGTAGAGATTTATGAAATATTTGGGAGTCCCTGTGATGATACAGTGAAGGCTTTAGAGTATTTGACCTATCTTTTCACTATTGCATTTAATGCACTTTTTAGGTCACAGATAAAGTGCTTATATTTCATTTTATACATTTTAAAAGACATTTGTGTTTGAGCATTTGAAGAGGAGAGCAAAGCAAATGGGACCTAAAGTGTTGAACAAAACCCTATTGGCAAATTTCCATGAGGTATTTATAATTTCTTACAAACCCTAACTTAGAGAAGTTTATAATGTTTATTCCTCAGGCTATTGATGTGCTTGAGAGGTTGAGGCCTAAATTTGAGAAGCATCTATACAAATCAATGGAAATGAATAAAGAAGGGGTGTTCTCTAGGGTTTTTTCAAATGTGTTGCACACAGAAGATGTGCAAATTTACATTCATTTGAAGATGGATGAATACAATCAATTGAAATTGGTGGAGTTTAGGGAAAAAAGTGCTAACTAGAGATGATTTCAAGTTGAAACCAGAGTATGCTAGCTTGACGAAGAAAAAATTGGATGTGTGGAAAAAAATTCCTAATTTTTGTTATGATAATGAGTGGGTGAAGTATATGCTAAGCATAATTCATGTGGTTGGACATGTTGCATATGATAACCAATGAGGTAATTAGGGTTGTTACTAGTTTGAACTCCTTAGGACTTGTCTCGGCATTGAAGGTGGTAAAGAATGAAGTGGTGATGAAGCTAATCGGAGCTAAGTTTGAGAAGCATTCCCTAATAGTGAACAACATTGATGATCTAACTGTCAAATATGCTACAATGATGATTGGTTATAAGATATTTTACACAAATAAAAAGATTTTTGTCATTACCACCGCGATACACATGGATTATCAAATGGTGAAAGAAGGAAAAGAATTTGATCTTTGTGAGCTCCTGTGATTACAATTGTTGGAAAATTTACATAAGATAAAGGAGTCAAAATATCCTTTCTGGTATGGTACTCTTATCATTTGCTTAATGTACTTTCTCAATGAGTTGCCCTGAGTGAATAAAGTAGTATGGAAAGATAATATTCTTGTAGCTATTCAAATTAGACATCATTTGAGGAGATTTCATGGTAAATATTCTTGTGATTCAATGTTGTGGGGATTATTTAAACCTTTTCAAGCTCAAATGCAAGAGAGAGAAAGAATTTCAAGTTGTGGACAAGTATGTTACACCCCGTTGTGTTATTACTTAATTCCTATTACCTTGATATATGTATATATATATATATGTGTGTGTGTGTGTGTGTATATATGTATGTATATATATATGTATGTATATATATATACATATATATATACATACATATATATATGTATATAAATATGTATATATATGTATATAAATATGTATATATATATACATATATATGTGAATCTTGATGGAAATATGATGAATGAATGTTTAATCAAGTTGATATTTTAAATGTTCCAAAGATAAAAATATATGATGCATGTGAATGTATTGTTATCTGCTAACTACTGTTATGATGTACTAAGTTGGATGCAATAATAGGTTCGAACCTCTGGAAGAGAGTGGGGGTATAACTCAGGGGAAGAAATTGGTCTGGTAACCTTGATGAGCCTAATTGAGCATACACATACTCACTTCCTAGTTGGTCTAGTTGATTAAGATAGTTTGGAAATGGTAAGTGGTGCAAGAGCACCTAGGGAGCATGAGGTTGCACTAGGAAAATTTGTGAGCCTGGGATGAAATTTTGTGTTTTGATGCTTTAAGGTCATGTTGACCATTTAGTTTTGTTGTTAGAGGTGTTAGAACAAGTTAGGAGGAAGGTTGATCAGTAGCTCATGGTTGAATGGATGAGTTTCTCAACTTGTTTCACTAGGAATCACTAGGAGTTAGAAATAAAGCCCAAAATGTTGCATTTGTGCAATTTTGGCCTATTGTGGTGGTTAAGTTCGACCAAGGGAAGAGTTAACCACTTTGAGAACCTTTAAAAGGTGTACCTCGACTTGGAAAGAGGGTTGGAAAACATTGGAGTTGTAATTAGTTTGAAAATTGAGAAAACAGTGATATTTTGTTGTGCATTTCCCTGTTTTGTTCCTATTTCTGATTTAGCAGATTAATGGATTGATCAAGGAATTTTGTACAATTTAGAATGTGGTGAAATTTTCTTTGAATCATTGTTTGGGGTAGTAGATAGCAGGTTACTCATTTCCAATTTTTCTTGTAAATACTTTGTTCTTTCTTCAATTGTTGTTTTGATTAGTAAACTGTAAAAAAAATGGGGTTTTAGTTTACATTTCCACCGTACTTGGAGTATGGGCTTGTGGAAAATGTGGCTAGGCCCCATTCCTGTATAAATATTAGGTTTAGGAGTCTGCAGGAGACAAGGTATCATGAGAAAGGTCTCTTCCTAGGCGAGCTTGGCTATGCCCGGTTAGGAAAGACAGAGAAAAAGAAGCACTAACGTTGCAGGGGTGTCAATTCCCTGGCAACCCAAGGTGTGTGGTGGATGTAGGAGGCCTTACAAAGGTTTTTCAGGAAGGAAGATGCTCCACTAGTCCATTTGGTGGTTGAAAGAAGCAGACAGATCACTGTGTGGTCAGGAAATGGCCTAAAAAGCCCTAATTCCTACAAAAAGAGGGTTACGCATGTGTACGGCCAGTGAAGGCCTATAACCTCAAAAATATTGGAGAGGTAGGAAAATGAACCAGGGTCCCTTTTGGAAGATTGTGATGTTCTTTAGGAAGTTTGGAGTTTAAGCCTATTTTCTTGAGTTAGGAGGCCTAATTGAGGCTTAAGGGCTAGTAGCCCTTTTAAACCCTAGAATAGGGTTTGGAGTGAGCGATGGAAAATTGGTGATTGGTGGATGAGAAAGAACCCTAGAGAGATGGTTTTGGAAGCCATGGAAGTCATCACACACCCTTGCATCAAGTTAGTGAAGCTTGGAGTTTTAGTTAGCCTTTAGGAAGATTAAGGGCTAAGGAGGGAATGGCAAAGAGAGCACCAAGATTGGCTTGGTTAGGAAAATGGAGATGATAGTAGGGTTGGCCAGGAGAACCAGGGGTGCCTAACAAACATTAGGGCCTATAGGTTAAGAAGGTGGAGAGTGACACCAAAGGGTTTGCCAAGGTGAGATCCAGAGCATGGGACAATGAGTGTTCCATCCAACCCTACCCTATCAGATTGGTATCAGAGCAAGTAAAATATTTGGGATAGAATAATATATGTCATAGGTTGAGTCAAGTGATACTACCATCATGGTGACAAATGCACAATTGGCCAAGATGGTTGAAGAGCAGGAGGAAGACAATAGGCTATTGAGGGAAAGAATAGCCCAACTTGAGCAAGCAGTGAGGAGCGTGCAATTTGAGGGAAGGATACCAAAGGAAGAAGAGGTTGCAGAGGAAGATCAAACCCCTGAACCTGACCCTATCCTGGAAGAAGAGCCTTTCTTGAAGGCATTGAAGGCTTTGAGTGGAAAAGCACTTGAGGGCATACCACTTTTTAGTGGAAAAATGGAAGCTGATCTAGTCATGGATTGGATAGAGGGAATGGAAAACCATTTTGAATGTGATGGAGTCACTGAGGCACAGAAGGTGAAGGTGGCCAAATCAAGACTAAGAGGTTCTACCTTGACATGGTGGAAGTTCATTCAGACAGATAGGGAAAAAGAAGGTAAGCAGCCTATAACTACTTGGAAGGGTATGGTTGCCAAAGTAAAAGAAGCATACATGCCAGATGATTATGAGATTCAGTTACACAAGAAGAGACAAAGTATAAGGCAGAAAGACCAAGATGTGAATACCTACACAGAGGAGTTCCAAAAACTTTATATGAGGTCTAATGTTTTAGAAGATGAAAGTCTCAAGGTGGCTAGGTATCTTAATGGCCTGAAATGGAACATTCAAGAGGAGATGGCTCTTTTAAGTCCTAAGACCGTACATCAATGTTACCAATTAGCTATCAAGATTGAGGAAAGGAACAAGAGAAAGCAAGACCAGGCTTCTAAGGGCAAAGGAAAAGGCAGAGATCAAAGAGATCAAAGAGGACAGCGAGGTGGCTACCAAGGTAGAGGCAATGACCAAAGAAACCAAGGAGAGTTTAAATCCATAGATCATGGCAATGAAACACCTTCTAGAGGAGGGTATAATAGAGGTAGAGGACCTCAAGGAGGTTCAAACAGAGGAAGAGGAGTAGGTAGGAGCAATTCATACTTTGCAAACATGAAATGCTACCATTGTAGTCAAGTAGGTCATCCTGCTTATAGGTGCCCGGAGAAAGCATATTCATCAAGAAATGAGAAGAGAGTGGCTTATGCACAAGAGGACAACATGAGTCCTAAGTCATCTGAGGTCAGTCATATTGAATCTGAAGTAGGAGAGAATCTGATGTTCAGTAGAGTTTTGATCAGACAGCCAGTCAAGGAAGAACCAAAACAAAGGAGAGCTCTATTTAGAGTAAGGTGCAAGATACTTGGTATAGTGTGCAAGGTCATAGTAGATTCAGGTTCAACAGATAATATTATCTCAGAGGAGGTAGTAATGAAACTGAAATTGGAGAAGGTACACCACACTAACCCCTACAAGGTCACATGGCTAAACAAAGAGCAAAGTGTTTTAGTGAATGAACAAGTAACGGTGGAGTTTTCCATTGGAGGGTACAAGGACAAGTTAGTTTGTGATGTGTTACCCATGGATGCCTACCATCTACTATTGGGTAGACCATGGCAATATGACAGAGGTGCCATACATGATGGGAAAGAGAACACCATCTCATTCAAGAAGGATGGGAAGACTTTTAAGTTGCAGTCACTAACAGAAGAAGAAGAGGGACAGTCAAAGACACCAAGTCTCATGTTGAGTAGTGGGAAGGAGTTCCTTGACAACCTACATCAAGGGGGTGAAGGATATGTGATCATGATGCAATCCAAAGAGGAAGATAAGACTGAGAAAATAGTCCTACCAGAAACAGTCCAGAAGTTACTTGAAAGGTACAAGAGCATAGTTAGTGATGGGACACCTGCAACTTTACCTCCAAAGAGATCCATTAGTCATCAAATTGACTTCATACCAGGGGCTTCATTGCCTAACAAAGAAGCTTATAAGCTTACACCAGATCAGAATCTAGAGGTAGCTAGGCAAGTGCAAGAGTTTTTGGATCAAGGATTGATTCAAAAGAGCATCATCCCATGTGCAGTACCAGTGGTTTTAGCAACCAAGAAGGGAGGTAAGTGGAGATTATGCACTGATTCTAGAGCAATAAATAGGATCACCATTAGGTATAGGTTCCCTATTCCTAGAATTGAAGACTTGATGGATTGTCTTGGAGGAGCTCAATACTTCACCAAGTTGGATCTCAAGAGTGGATACCATCAGATCAGAATCAAGGATGGAGATGAGTGGAAGACAACCTTTAAGACAAATGATGGGTTGTATGAGTGGAGAGTTATGCCATTTGGTCTCTCTAATGCCCCTAGAACATTCATGAGGCTCATGAATGAAGTGCTTAAAGACTTTACATGGATATTTGTGGTAGTGTATCTTGATGACATCCTCATATATAGCAAGACAACATAAGATCATTTAAAACATGTGGAGTTGGTCCTTAAAAGGTTGCAAGAGGAGAAGTTGGCAATCAACCTAGAGAAGTGTGAGTTCTTTAAGCAAGAGCTTGTATATTTGGGTTTTGTAGTGTCCAAAGGATCATTGAAGATGGATCCAAGCAAGGCGGAAGCCATCCTAAACTGGCCTACACCAACCACAGGGACAGAGGTAAGGAGTTTTCATGGATTGGCTCAGTTTTATAGGAAGTTTATAAGAAACTTTAGTGGCATATGTGCACCAGTCCTAGATACAATCAAGGGTGGTTTAAAAACTAAGTTTGTGTGGACTCAAGAAGTTGAGAAAGGGTTTGAGAAACTGAAACAAGAAGTGGCAACTCAACCTATTCTCTTGTTACCTAGCTTTGACAAGTTGTTCACTGTTGAATGTGATGCAAGTGGAGTGGCAGTAGGAGGAGTGCTAAGTCAAGAGGGCAGGCCTATAGCCTTCTTTAGTGAGAATCTCAATGAAGCAAAGAAGAAGTATTCAACCTATGACTTGGAACTTTATGCTTTGGTTCAGTCACTTAGGAAATGGAGGCATTACCTTCTACCCAAGGAGTTTGTAGTCTTTATTGACAATCAGGCACTTAGCTTTATCAACACTCAAGAGAAGTTGAGTAATAGGCATTTGAAATGGATGGAATACATCCAAGCTTTTACCTTCACCATCAAGCACAAGAAGGGACAACTAAACAAAGTAGCAGATGCACTAAGTAGGAGATTGTTGACAATGCAAGAGATACAAATCAAGAGCATTGGCATAGAGAGTTTCAAGGATCTCTATGGGGAAGATGAAAACTTTTCAGAGGCCTACAAGGTATGTTTAGATTTTGAGAATCATTTTCATAGCCAATATTCTGAGTATACTTTGCAAAGTGGTTTGTTATTCAAAGGAAATTAGTTGTGTGTTCCAAGAGGGTCAATGAGGGAAAATCTCATTCAAGAAAAGAATAATGGAAGTCTTAGTGGACATTTTGGCATCAACAAGACTTTAGAACTAGTGCAAAGATTCTATTACTGGCCTAAGTTGGCAAGAGATGTTAGAAAGTATGTGGAACAATGTGTTGTGCGTATGAAAGCTAAGGGAGGAGCTAGTAATGTTGGTTTATATCAACCCCTACCCATTCCTAACTGACCATGGGAGTGTGTGAGCATGGATTTTGTGGTAGGCCTTCCTAAGACCAAGACTAGTTTTGATAGTGTTTATGTAGTAGTAGACAGATTTAGCAAAATGATTCATTTTATTCCCTGCAAAACTACTCATGATGCAAGCTACATAGCTCATCTCTTCTTCAAGGAAGTGGTAAGGATCAATGGACTACCTTTAAGTATTGTTTCTAACAGAGATGTGAAGTTTATGAGTCATTTTTGGAAGATTCTATGGAGCAGATTAGGTACCAACTTATCATTTGGATATGCTTACCATCCTCAGACTGATGGTCAAACAGAAGTGGTTAACAGGGTGCTAGGTAACCTTCTAAGGTGCCTAACTAAGGAATATGGACAGACATGGGATATGGTTATCTCACAAGCTGAGTATGCTTACAATGATAGTGTGAACCGGACCACAGGGAAAAGTCCTTTTGAAGTTGTGTATGGAATGCACCCAAGAGGCATATGTGAGCTCAGAGATCTTGGAGCTATGGAACAAAGAAGTGGACATGCAGAGGATTTCAGTCAGACCATGAAAGAGATTCAGGAGCAGGTGAAGAAGACAGTCACAGAGGCTACACAAAAGTTGAAGGAGAAGGTAGATTTGACAAGGAAGGATGTGCAATTTGCAGTAGGAGACTATGTCATGGTCCACCTTAACAATTCAAGGTTGCAGAAGGGAATGTCAACCAAGTTGCAGATGAAGAGAGTGGGTCCATGCAAGGTATTGGCCAAGTATGGTAAGAATGCATATAAGGTGGAGTTACCTACCGATCTAGGGATCTCTCCAGTGTTTAATGTAGCTAATTTGATCAAGTACAAGGGATCAGACAATGATGTGAATCAGATCAGTAAGGAGATCTTCAAGGACATCAACAATGTATCCTTACCTAATCAAGACAAGCCTTAGGCAGAGAAGATCTTGGAGTCAAGAGTGAAGAAGGCTACAAGACATAAAGTGTACATGGAGCACCTTATCAAGTGGAAGAACAAGCATGAATCAGAAGCCACATGGGTACAAAAAGATCAGTACAAGAAGTTTGGCATTGACCTGTCATTGGTCTCTCCTTCCATTCCTTAGTGTTTGGGCAGAGAGGGGGAGAATGGTGTAGGAGCACCTAGGAAGCATGAGGTTGCACTAGGAAAATTTGTGAGCCTAGGATGAAATTTTGTGTTTTGATGCTTTAAGGTCATGTTGACCATTTAGTTTTGTTGTTAGAGGTGTTATAACAAGTTAGGAGGAAGGTTGATCAGTAGCTCATGGTTGAATGGATGAGTTTCTCAACTTGTTTCACTAGGAATCACTAGGAGTTAGAAATAAAGCCCAAAATGTTGCATTTGTGCAATTTTGGCCTATTGTGGTGGTTACGTCCAACCAAGGGAAGAGGTAACCACTTTGAGAACCTTTAAAAGGTGGACCTTGACTTGGAAAGAGGGTTGGAAAACATTGGAGTTGTAATTAGTTTGAAAATTGAGAAAACAGTGATATTTTGTCGTGCATTTCCCTATTTTGTTCTTGTTTCTGATTTAGCAGATTAATGGATTGATCAAGTAATTTTGTACAGTTTAGAATGTGGTGAAATTTTCTTTGAATCATTGTTTGGGGTAGTAGATAGTAGGTTACTCATTTCCAAGTTTTCTTGTAAATACTTTGTTCTTTCTTCAATTGTTGTTTTGATTGGTAAACTATAAAAAAATGGGGTTTTAGTTTACATTTCCACTGTACTTGGAGTATGGGATTGTGGAAAATGTGGCTAGGCCCCATGCCTATATATAGATTAGGTTTAGGAGTCTGCAGGAGACAAGGTATCATGAGAAAGGTCTCTTACTAGGCGAGCTTGGCTATGCCCAGTTAGGAAAGATAGAGAAAAAGAAGCACTAACGTTGTAGGGGTGTCAATTCCCTGGCAACCCAAGGTGTGTGGTGGATGCAAGAGGCCTTAAAAAGGTTTGGTAGGAAGGAAGAGGCTCCACCAGTCCATTTGGTGGTTGAAAGAAGCAGACAGATCAATGTGTGGTCAAGAAATGGCCTAAAAAGCCCTAATTCCTACAAAAAGAGGGTTACGGCTATGTATGGCCAATGAAAGCCTATAACCTCAAAAATCTTGGAGAGGTAGGAAAATGAACCAGGGTCCCTTTTGCAAGATTGTGATGTTCTTTAGGAAGTTTTTAGTTTAAGCCTATTTTCTTGGGTTAGGAGGCCTAATTGGGGCTCAAGGGCTAGTAGCCCTTTTAAACCTTGGAATAGGGTTTGGAGTGAGCGATGGAAAATTGGTGATTGATGGATGAGCAAGAACCCTAGAGAGATGGTTTCGGAAGCCATGGAAGTCATCACACACCCCTGCATCAAGTTAGTGAAGCTTGGAGTTTTAGTTAGCCTTTAGGAAGATTAAGGGCTAAGGAGGGAATGGCAGAGAGAGCACCAAGATTGGCTTGCTTAGGAAAATGAAGATGATAGTAGGGTTGGCCAAGAGAACCAGGGGTGCCTAACAAACATTAGGGCCTATAGGTTAAGAAGGTGGAGAGTGACACCAAAGGGTTTGCCAAGGTGAGACCCAGAGCATGGGATAGTGAGTGTTCCATCCAACCCTACCCTATCAGTAAGTAACCTTCTGTTAGGGTTTGTGAATTTTTGTATTGGGTTATGATCTTGTTCTATGATTTATTTGATTGAAGGTATGTGATTGAGTCTTTAGGTTGGGAATAATCTCTTCGTCGTGTGTTTATATTTTTATGTTGATTTATGAATTATAGACATAGAATGGATATATATATATACATATATGTCTACGATAACTCATACATATGAGTATATGTGTGTGTGAGTATACGTAGGTAGACGTACCTATGCATGCTCATGAATGGATAACCCATATGCATGGGAATGTTGATTGGAAAAATGTTATATATATTTATATATATTAATATACATGTATATAGTTACTTTAATGGAAACGTATATACATATATGTTAATATATGTATATATAATTATTTTAATATATGTTTATATATAAATATTTAATTGGAAAGCAATGAAATTGGTAATCATGTGTTTATGATTATATAATATATATATATATATATATATATATATATATTGTGGACATATATATATTAATGATATATAATATATATATATATAATTATTTGATTTATATTATAATGCTTTGAATAAAGCATAGTGCATGATATAGTGCTGCCACATATATTGTTGTTGCTAAGTTTATAAACTATGCTTAAAGCATACCAAGAATAAGTCAATAAAGACTTATATGTTGCACATAAAAAAGGGAATATAGTTTATACATTGTGAATTAAAAGGAATGCAGATTTTACAATGTTGAATAAGTCTTTGACTACGCTATAATAGAGGGCACTAAAGTATGAATATGTGGCGCCAAAATCTGTAGAGTGTGAAACCAATAAGAAGTCTTAAACCTGCACCAAAACCTGGTAAAGCATTATGATAACCATAAAACTCAGTCAAAGCATAGATGGTAGAGATTTGTGAGGGTAGTCAACTTGCAAACCAAATAGTAAACTTGTAGCAATGCATTTCTAGGCCTTGACTCAATAAAAGAGTCATGTTGTCCCAAAGAATGAAGTCGACTCAGCCATTGGAAATATGAGGACTGTCATGTGTTGCAATCTAAGAATTATAATTAGCTAAGTCGTTGCATGTGAGTAGGAAGGTGGCAGAATTGTTAGCTTTTTTGTAGCCTTTGGAAGCTCAAATTTTAGTATATATAGAGGCTTTCTCTCTACCATTTGTTACACTTTTCAATATGATTTCTTTGTGGATATTTTGTTATAACTACATGTGCAAGCATTATTATGATAATTTTAGTGAAAGAGAGAATTTTTTGTGAGTTAAGTTTGTTGAGAATTCTTGAGAGGAG
>VDFB02365803.1:0-17243 GCA_007258455.2 Sequoia sempervirens | reverse complement strand
ATGCTCTTTTGAAATTTGAGCTTCATGTTGTAATTTTTCGGTGTCAAACCGCCTAAACTCAAATTTGAATGTTGTTTTGGCTCCAAACTAAAGAGGAGCTCTATTTATGGGCGGGTTTCTAATTTTTGGGTAACTTTTTGGGGACAAGCTCGCATATTGCGAAAGGGTGATTCTGTAGCTTTCTGTAACTTGCATGTGTTGTAGAACTTGGAGATTTGAGATCCTCTGCATGTAAGAAGCTCCATTTTCTAAATAATAAAATTATTATCTTGTTTGTGGGTTATTTTCTAAGTCTCGCGCTGCGCCCTCATCAATCCCAACCTATGGCTTCAATCAAAGATTAATGCAACAATCAAGTGAAAAATCAAACTAGATAGGTTAATCCCAACCTATGGCTTTAATAAAAAATAATGTATCAAACAAGTGATCATAATAATCATGAAACCTCTCTTTCAATATGACTCAAATATTCACATGTGTACAATGTACACTAATTTCATATCTAATTTGGAGGATGTTTTTAGCTGGAGAGGAGTTTGTGCTTTTGCAACTTATAGTTTCCTTGCATTACGACTATGGGTTGTTGAGATGTAAATTCCTCTTCTTTAAGACTAGAGTATCATAAAAAGGTATAGACACTTGAACAAGTATAATATAACAACATAATCAAATATATATATATCATCAACACGTCATCAACCCTATTGTTGATTATCAATATAATAATATTTAAATGTATTTCCTAACCATAGGAATAGAATTTTATCCACCTTCAAGGAGATATGAGTATCCAATCAAGGATGAACTACCATTATGGTTTACATCATAACCTAACAATTTCAATATAGCACTTCAATGCAATATTGTTTCCCATACTATATGATCCATGTAAGCATACATATTGCCTATATCAACCTTGGTATTATACTAATACTCTATAGTTATCTCGTTTAGCAAACACAAATACTCTATACTAATATACAAGAATCAACCAATAAGGTTCCATCTAAATAATTAATCATCAAAGATCATGCAAGTTTAGCAAAGCATATGATCCTCTTTCCTCAAACACTTGCATTCAAAAGATAACATGGTATCAAACATAAAAAGAATAGAGAAGTAGTACTAGCATGCCTAGATAATAGCTCCCAATATAGAATTTGCCTCCTAATCTTGGTGCCAAAGCTCCAATTGTTGCCCCTTCTCTTATCAACTTGCTCACCAATCTATCTCTAAATTCACATACTCAATACTACACAAGCATATCCTTTAGCCCTCTTAAAAAAAATCTCTCTCTCACACCTTTCTATAACACTAAATAACTCAAATAAATGCTCAAGAAATTCTACAACAACAAAATAAATTGCAATAATAAAAAGAATGAATGTCCAAAACCCAAAAGTCTACCCCTAGTAGGGTATACAAAATGTTGAGAAGCTCAGGGCTACAATTAAGTTCTCAAATCTTCCACCTTCTCTTTTCCATTTGCCACCACTAAAGAACAAAAACCAATTTCCCTTCTAAATGAATCGACTAAGCCAATCTATGTGCAATGTGACTGCTTAAACAGTTTAAATGCAACACATAAACAGTCCCTGCTATTTCAACCTCTCTACTATGGCTGAGTCGCCATCTTTAACTACCAGCAACTACTCTAATACTAAGTCAAACATAGAAATGTTTACCTACAAGTTTCCTAATCTCATCGTGGCTTTTATTACCTGCCACATCAAGGTTGACCAAGTCTATCGCCCTTTAAACAGCTATGTATTGTTTTCATAATACTCAGCAAACTTTAAATGCATCTCACTACTTACCATGGCGCAACAAATAGGCATAATATTCACTGTAAACTTTACCATTAAAATGTATTATGATACCTTTATATGGCACAACACTCTATTTATTTAAATGCCTTTAAAAATATTTACCAAGCGCTTTAACTTATGCACATTATTTGCAATAAAATCAATCCACAACTATGCGCTTTTATCTACAGTAATAATCCTCACATATACGCATATTTTAGGCGCCTTACATAACTTAATAAATTCCATATACTTTATTAACAAAGTGTTGCATATATTATGCGCTATGATGACTATCGCCTAAGTTGATATAGGTGTATATATAGTTTATGAAACTTTTATGTTGCTTACTTTATATAAGCATTTCATTGCTTATTAAATCCACATGTATAATGTGTGAATTACATTCATGTCGATCCTCGTATATATATTAATTATAATATCCATTATATTATATATATATATTAAAAACCATTTTATCAATCAAATACATATATATAATATAAATGTATATATGTATGTTAATATATACGTATGTATGTTTGTATACATTATTCATTATATATAATTATTTTAGCATCTCATAATAAGAACACACACACACACACACACACACACACACACATATATATATATATATATATATTCATTGATAGGTATATATATGAAATGTGTGTGTATATATCCATATATATGTCATATATCAATCGATATCCCCATGTATATGATGTATCCATGCATGGGTACGCATAAGTATTTCTACTTGTGTATACACACATACGTATTCGCTCACATGCATGAGTTATCTTTTTCACATATATACATTCTATGTATATACTTATCGATCAATATATAAACATAAATACACAAAGAAGAACTTATACTAAATACAAAGATTTAGTCTCATAATCCAAACTAAGAAACAATCAATAAATCAAAAACCATAACAAATCGTCCCCAAACTATGACTGATAGTTTACTTACCAATTCCCAATCTAACTTGACTCATCTTAACCAACTAGGGTGTGAGTGTGTGATAGCTCAAATAGGCACATTAGGGGTTACCAAACCAAGCTCTTCTCTTGAGTGATACTCCCCTTCTCTTCTAGATGACTTGATTATTTTTCCTACACCCAACTTAGTGCATCGCAAAGGTAGTTAGTTGACAACATGAAATTCATTTGCATCATATATTATTTACATCATCAAAGTATTAAAGTAATCATATTGCAATAAATAATCACCCCACATTTTCCATCAGTATTTACAAAACATAATCATGCATTAAAACATTTGGTAATCCCACAATGGAGTGTATCATATCAAATTCATGATTTGCATTTAATATCTTATTTACTCGTAAATGTAAAAGTAACCTAGTAACTAAGAAACAAGGTGTATCATGATAGATTAAGAAATTCAAATCAAATGCAAAAGAAGCCCATGTTGATAAAAATCCTAAAGAAGAATTCATCACATACAAAGGTAATTAAAAAAAATAGTTGTGATAAAATTGATTATTGTGTTTTTTGAATGTGCATAGGTCAAAGGTGAAGACAATAGAAAAGAAGAGAAATATTCAAGAGAATAAATACTTTTTATGGCTATGAAAGCAAAAAGTGATAAAAATGTAAAAGATGAAGAAGAACATGTTGAAGAAAAGAAGAATGAGGTTGATGGAGAAGTGGATTTTGAGGAAGAATTTTATCTTGGTATAATGAGATTCGCGCACTTAAAAGAAGAAATGCATGTCTAAAGTCAAAAGTTCAAGAAGAAAGTGAATCCAAGGAAAAAGTGACACAATCCCTTGAAGAAGCAGAGAGGATGATTGAAGATCTAAAAATCAAAATCGAAGAAGCAAAAAGAAATGAGGAAGAAGAATTCAATTAAAGATAAAAGAAGATTGTGAAAAGTATAAGTCCAAACTTGGTTACTTGAGAAAAAAATTAGAGAAAACAACTACCAAGCAAGACAAGAATTACAAAGTTGATAAGAGTACCAAAACCATGGATGATATTATAGATGAACAAAATTCATCATGCATAGAGACAAGTTTTGGTTATATTTCAAATGAAGATCAACCTTCAAATAAGCAACAAAAGAAAGGAAATGAGGAAAACCAAAAAATCCATACAAATATTCTCAAGAGTTTCATCAATAATGAGAACAACAAGAGGAAGAAAAGCAATGTCCCACAGAAAAATAATATTCCTCAAAAAGACAACAAGAAGAAGTTCACAAGATCATTTCCTTCAAGGCAAGCACAAATGAACAAATCTCAATACTCCTTTTATGGTTACTGTTATTCATGTAATAACTATGGTCACAAAGCTATAGATTGTTGGACATGCACAAGAAACAGTGGTTGGATAAAAAAAAATAGAAGCTCTTATGGGTTAATCAAGTGAGTTATTTCTGAATTGAAACTGTGTCAATTTTTCATATCAATGATTCAGATCATACTCCATGATCCATCATCAAGAAGATATGCAAGAAAAATGATTCTCTTTGTCTCTTTTGCTTGTATATATTCCTAATGATCGATCGTGGAGTATGATCTGAAATGTTGATATAAAAATTAACACAGTTTCAATCCAGAAATAGCTCACTTGATTATCATAGACTGTGGAAAATTTACGCTTTTAATTAATACTCTTATGGGTTTCCAAATAGAAAGGACAACATTATATGTTACAAATGCAACCATTTTGGTCATAAGGAAAGAAATGATAGTTGGGACAAGAATAGAAGTACTTATGATTTTTTGAGAAGAAATTAGAATTCCCTTGGTTATTTGGTGGATTACAATGTTTTATGCTACAAGTGCAAAAACTATGAGCATATGGCACAATTGTGTAAAATTAATTTTGTATAATACCCAAAGCAAAACAAGAAAATGAAAGCAATGAATAAGCAAAAGGAAGAATTTACAAAGGTATGGAGAAGAAAACAAGAGAAAATGGAAGAAACTAATCTTGTGCCTCATGCACAAGATATATCACAAAGTCCTTAAAGAGATACACGTTCTTAGGGGGAGATAACCAATGCATTATCTTTTAGCTCCATGAAGATGATAATACAAGATAGATCAGAAAAGCCATATTTTATACAACCATTTTTTTGTCATTGAAGAATTAGTAGAGAAAAAACATGATTGGAGAAAAGAAATAGAGACTAAAGAATGGCTAAGAATACAACAAGATCATTAAGTTATATTCTTTGGATAATGAAGGTTAAAGACATAAAAACTCTAGCAAAGGATAGTTCAAAACATGTATGACACATTGTCTTCAAGTCAAAGATTGCAACATACAGTATTATTGAGGTAATGAACTTTTAATAGATGTGGAAGATTATAACATGATAATGTTTTTATGTGCAAGAGTGGAAATAAAATAAGAAAGATGGTGTATAGAATGTTACAAATCATTTGATAACAATGTGAAGAATGGAAAGAGGTTATAGAAAGATAGAATACACTCTTACATAAAAGACTTGAGACAATGATAGAAGAAAGAGATGGACAATAGTAAGTTTTGATGGTTATATCTATGTTTGAATTCCTATTGATGTCATGATGCCAAAGAAGACAAAATATAGAATATCCCTTTATCATTAATAAAAAAAGGAGAATTATAGAAATATGGAGAGACACATCAAGAAAAAATTTAAAAGAATAAATTTCAAGATGAAGTGGTAGAGAAATTGGAATATTAGAGCAAAGGGGGGCATTAGAAAATCTCCAAAAGGGAAAGAAATAAAGAAAGATTCTTTGTGAAGAGTTAAAATCATTTTCCTTTTGTAGCAAAACAAGTTCTTGAAGTGTTAAACCTAAAAAGATCACCCAAAGCTATAGAGGAAGCATATCATCCAAAGAAACAAAAGGTAGAGAATTAGAGCAAGAGGAAGCCTGAGAAAGGGGGGTCCTTATAGATAAGGGGAGCATCACAAAAAGAGAAAAAATTATATCATGAATAAAATAAGTATACTAAGTGTCCCTTTGCCATTTATTTCAAAGTGGGAGAGATAGAGTAAGGGGAGCAAAGCAAAAGAGAGGATTATGATTATGTTTCCATCAGCGACAAAGGGGGAGATTATTGGAAATGTTGTCATTGATGTCAAAGGCATACATGGATAATGGTAAATTTTCTAGATTTGGACTAGACTCTCAGTTAAGTTACGAAAGTTGACAGAGATGTAATGGAGAAAATGAAGTTGTCATGTTAGACCCAGATATATAGAAGATAAAGTACCTACAAATATATTATCTATATTAGCTTTGACCATGGAGCTAATAGCAAGGAACATTTATATTTTTCAAGGAAATAAAATTAAATATTAAAGCTTATTATGGAGGCCAACCTCTTTTCCTTGACAACATAAATAAAATTAAAAACATCTATTATAGGCCAACTTAAGACTTGTATCTACTAAGCAACAATAAAATGGATGGAGCAACAAAGCTTATAAAAGGGGGTGACTTACTTTAAGTAATAATTATAATTAAAAAGGTAGAAAACAATGTCAATGAGAAGGCAACAATATATATAGGTGGCAATTCATTTTTTAAGTAAGCAACTCCTTAATATTTTTAAAGGTTGTGACCCATATTCTAGAGAAGAAATTGAAGTTAAAAGAAGTAGATATTAGTTTAAAAAGGGAAGTAAGACAAAAGGTGTTAATTAAATGAAGACATGATCCCTATAAGAGATATAACCTTTGGAAAAGAAACAATCTTTCATAAAAGACATATCTATTGTGAGAATATGGGTGGTAATATTTTGTGAAATCAAAATAAGCAATTAACTAATTTATTTATGATTAAAAGTTCAAAAAGGTAGAGTTAAGAGCAGAAAATTATGAAGAGTCCTTCAAATTTATATTGAAGAATATATACAGCTCTTGTATGAAAAATAAATTGAGAGATATATGAAGAACTTGTGCATATACTTGTGAAAATTAATTATAAATTTAAAGCAAAAATTATGTTTGATTTAGAGAAAATTTGTAAGAGTTTATGGCAAAGTTATAGAGTGGAATAAGTGCAGGTTGAAGAGAAAATTGAAAAGAAAATTTATAAAAAATTATAAGGCTAAAATCCATGTGAAGATATTGGCATAATTATGACCAGTCTTGTGAAAAGAATTGGTGCATGATTTGAATCTGATTTGTGGAAGAAGAGAGGACATTATTGTGATCAAAATTGTGAAAGGAAAGAAGACATTATAGGGATCAAATTTGAAAGGAAGGTGTATATTTGAGTGTGGATCATATTTGTGAAAGGAGAGAGTTCATTAGTTGAATTAGATTTGACTTGTGATTTTTTATTAGATTTACAAGGAAGTAAGTTTGGATCAAATTTATGGGGGTTGAAGTCTCCAATAGGTTGAAGCCTATCAAATTAAGGTTGGAGTCTTTGTTGGGTTGGAGCTCAGTTTGTTTATGGCATTTGGAGCCTCTTGTTGAGTTGGAGCTTAGTTGATATAGAAAATTGAGACTTTGATAGTAGGTTGGAGCCTCCAAGAAGGAGATTAAAACTATAATATATATAAGCAATATCATGTCATGGTTTCCTCCCATAAGGGTTTCCACATAAATCGTGTGTTCTTATTGTGTTCCTAATTGCTCTATCTTACTTGAATGGTTTTAATTGTTATTGGTTAAGTTTTAAAAAGAAAAGGATTATTTGATATTGATTCACTCCCCCTCTTAGTAGCATGATGTGCCCATCATCTTCTACTTCATAGAATTATCAATCAACATTTCCATCCTTCAATTACTCACATTCAATCAACATAAATTGATAATGAACTCCTTTTAACTATTGCTCAAAAAATGATACAAATGCTAGAGAGAATCACCACTTTTTTGTTTTACAGATCCTTTAATATATATAGACTTAGTTTCAACTAGTTAATCTCAATTATACTTAACAAGTTGGACTCCTAAAAACCTAAATTACTAATGTCAACTCATTCCCAAAAAATAGAAAGAGGATTATTTTATTCTAAAAACATAAATAGGAAACTTCATTAAATAGAGTTCTAAAATAATTCTCCAACTATGACTAGAGAATAAGAATTACTCTCATGTGTAGACAAATGGCATAGTTTCTTCTTGTTCTCTATGAAAAAATTATTATTTTTTATGGATGAAGTTATATTTGCATGTTCTAGCTCCATCAGATGTGGGAATCTTACTTCCTTGGCTACAAATGCTCAGTCCTTTCGCTACATATAGTTGATCTTATACTTGTGGGTTTGTGATAGTCTTTCAACTACATGTTTGCTACCTTTGTTGCATGAGGGGTTAGTTCCTACAAGAAATTTATATGCTACAATTACCACAATTATCATAATATGCTATCATATTTCATAAATAGCTATCTAAACATGCAAACATTTATAAACCATCATTTATCAAGTTTAGTACTTTTTGATTTAAACATTTAGTCATGGAGTTTAGGAATGTCAAAAAAAACTCAAGGAAACATGAAATAAACATAATTAACAAAAATAAACATTGAACTCGTCAATCAACATAAATTCATGCCCATTATATTATAATGTGCAATTTTGGAGATGAATTATGATATTCTCCAAAGGAAAAAATATTCTCTCAAGAAAATTTCATAACACCTACTAGGTTCCCTATATTATAGTGCTTTTGAAGCTAGAGTGGCCATTATAATTATTTCTTGTAATATCTTGACATATGCTATCACTATAGAGATCTCAATATGAAGTTGTGACAATTTATTATTAGTAAGAAAATGCCATCTTTGAATCCAATTATGATAGCTCTAGGAATATTCAATTGGAATTTCCTAAGGGAGAAGTTAGTATATATTCTCTCATATTATACCTTTGTAGTGATTTTAGGAGCACAATATAGTTTGCCTCATCTACCATCTTCTTTTGAATTTTCTCTTCTAAGGAAATTGAATGGCTAGGAACATTTCTTGGTGTTCAAAGTTTTGCAATAATCCAAGCAATATCTTGGTCACCTATTGAGTCATTTTCTTATCAAGGTATGAATCTCCAATGCTTACTTCTTTAGAGAATGTGAGGTGACAAATGTTGTTGTCTTTTTTAGTATTCCTTGTTCATATTTTTCTTTTAAATAAATGGTGTGTGGTTTTTCCTCTTCTACTTCTTTTTTGTCTGGCCTTTGGATTTTCCATATATGAGCCTTCTAGAAAGTATTTCAAGTGGGTTTATCATCTTAATTTGGTTGTGAAATGGTGCTTGCAAATAAGGAATACAAGCCCATGATGTTTGATGGTACCTCTATCCTATTGATGTTTACTTGTCATGGCTATCACTATATAATACAAGAAATGGGGGAAATTAACTCTAGAGTATAGATGGTCATGGTCATATTTAAGATATGTCAACATCTTCATGATTGTCCCTAGAACTATACTAGATTTCTCATTACGGGTGAAGTATTTCATTAACCATGTTTCCATAGTGTGTTATTTCTCTAGGAGGATTTCTTGAAGGATACCTTTTTCCTCTACTTTATTAACTAAATTTCTTACTTTTGTTTTCCCCTCACTATATATATTTTTTTGAATTAATTTAGAGTAAATAGTTTTGAGATCTAGAATCTCTTACCTTCATCTAGCAGTTTGGATATGACACCGATGATGGTAGAGGAAATAGTAATTTTGATTCCTCTCATAGTGGTATGACTATTCCAAATATTACTAATGAATTTTTCCACAATTTCTTCTTAAAAACCCTCAAACTTATCCATAAAGGCCATTCATCATGTATTTTTGAATATTTTGATCACTTCTTGGTCAAGGAAGAGTTTATTAATAGACTCTATTTCTAACTTATTCTTGACCCCCATATTGTGAGTTATTTTGTTGACATATATAGAGGTTTTTGTTTGAACTAGGATTGATAAGCTTGTAACAAGTATTGTTTTAATAGAAGAGAGTTGGAAGACTATATGGTTTAATGGTTTTCTCATTTAGTTATTAACTATAAAGGCTATTATTAGTGTAATACGAATTGAATTTGGGGTAAACCCATGATGAAATACCATTAATTCCCTTTTTAGAGTAATAATTTCAGTTTTTACTCACATGGAATGAAAATAATTTTTGCATGACATGGGGGTATGCTTCAGTTAATAATAAAATATGTGAGTGTGTGTCGAGGGTTTAATACATACCGCCGTAATGAAAGGTAGTGATAGATTTTCTTCTAAATTGATTACAATTTTTTTCTTTAAGTAGTTAAAGTATAAGAGTACTACTTGTATTCTTATCAAGATATTGAGTTGTCAAGTCATCAACATGACTATTTTTCCTTCTTCAGCATAAAAATTTTCATATGTATTATTTTCAAATTATATTTGGATTTTCTATTTATAATGACATCTATCATGATGATGAAGCACTCTAATGTATGGTTGCACAAGGTAAGTACTGCTAAAATATCACCACAATATGGTTTTTGAAGATACCCTAAAGTAAAAGCATGAGAGATGTCTTTGAAATGTTATGTAGATAGTTGTGAGTTATTTACCACATATTTGTTGGAGATGTTCCAAAGATGCTTCTGAATTATTCTTGCATCGATTTTTATTAGTTTATTCCTTTTTTTGAGGAAGAATTTCCATATACTAGTTTTAAACTATTTCTCTCTCTTTTAGGTGAACTTAGATATCTGTCTGAGTAAAAGAAGAGGGTCAAGACTTTGAGAAATACTTATTTGGTGGAAGGATGTTGATAGAGGCAAAACCTATGTCTATTCACCAAAAGTGTTTTGTGTTCTCCATCAATTGGTGATAGTTGGGATATCCCATTATCATAAATTTATGTAATTTCATAGGGTCCCATCTTATGTGTTTGCAACTTGCCCTCGAATTCCTTGAAATTTGAATCAAATAGGAGAACCTAATGTCCTACTTTAAATTTTAATTATTTGATGTGTCAATCATGCATAAGTTTCCTTTGTTGTTGAATTATCCATATTTTTTGAACTACTTCAAGCCTAATTTCATCCAACTCATTGAAGTGGAGGATGTGATCTTGTTGTGCTAAAGTTAACTCAAGGCCAATGTACATTTATGTTCAGAGAGTTTAAAACTTAAATTCTATGGGTATTATTGGTTTCTTGCCATAGACTAACTCATATGGAGATAATTTTTTAGTTGATTTCAAGGTGGTGTTGTTTTCCCATGTACAACTTAATGGAATTTTCTTATCTAATCCATTTTATTTTTTACTCTTTTTTTTCTTAGAATGTCGATGATAAGATGAAAAATTCTAGTGCTTGCTTTGGTATAAATTTGTGAATGCTTAAACTACCTATGAGATTTATTGTAGTCCTTTCAAAAAAAATTCTAGGTGCTCCAAACCTTAGGAAAATATTATTATACAAGAAGTTAGTAACCTTTTCCTCTTTGGAAAATTAAAGTGTTTGGACTTTTTCCCATTTTTTTATATAATCTATACATATTAAGATATATTCCTATTAGCAATAAATATGAGGGATATAGACCGAAGTTTTTGTACCCAAAATATCTCTACTAGTTGTAGTCTATAACCCCAAAGTAGGTCCTATTAAGGTTGTTGATTCCAAAAATTGACAAGATAACAACCTTTATGGGAAACTCAGTTAATGGGAGGACCAATTGCGCTAAACTGAGTGACCTTCGGATTTTTAAAGAAGTCGGCTTCTTTTGTAATTGGGGTTTGGAATGGGAAAAGGAAGGAGATATAAAAAATAACAATCTAACTAAGGCAATGCGGCAAGATTTAGATGTAAGGCACGATAAATATACCTTTTGGATGCGATTTAAGGGCTCATTCAACAATCTGCTATGTCCTAGAATAACAAAAATCAAAGATGAAAACCTAAATAATTCATTCAATGAAAAAATAATTCTCACACATTTACTAAAAATAAGAGTTGAAGACATGATCTAAACCAGGAAACTTGTATTTAAATCATAGAAGTTCTGCAAATAAATAATCCAGGACAACAATGGCACAGTATAATGTTTTATCAAATAGCTTAAGAAAACAAAAAGGATGAACAATGGCACAGTCTGAGAGTCTTATACAATAATCTAAAAGCAATACAAAAGGCCTGGTGTCTTTCCCCTAGTTTTTTTATATCTTCCCAACTCATTTTCGGAAGGAAGAAGCAATACATATAGATAAAAATCCCACCGCCTGGCAGGCCAGTAACAGAAAATATCTCATATCATGAACAATGATGCCTACAACAATGATTTCCTTCAGTCGTTGCAACATAAAAGATTCAAACTATGGAACGTAGTTGCTTCTCAAACAGATGCATCCCCTCTAAATAATGGTAGTGGTCCCAATGAACTCCCATGCAGACATGTGCCATTCACCCACAAAGGCAGTTTAGAATATATGGCAATCAAGTGGGGCTCGTTGCTCGCTTTCGCCTTCCCTTCGATGAAGTCTCTACAAAAGAGACACATGGCAACAAGTCGGGGCCCGTTCATTGATTCCTCCTCCTTGTGTTGAAAAATTGCACGGTGAAGACACGTGGAGCAGTCTTTACCATTGGCTCCGACTTTGGGGTCCGCCAAAAAGTGTACGCGAATGAAAGCTACATGGCATGCAGACGGGGCCTGATTTAAAAGTGAGGGGAAGTAGCCTTTAAGTTCCTATTGTGACAACACATGGAAGAATGGCGGAAGCCAATAGGAGAGTGAAGGAAGGCTTCCCTATAGAGAGCGCCTGGCAGACACATGGCAGCAGTGGATGAAATTCAAAAAGATGAGGCACAAGCCAATACTTAGCAAAACACAAAAACCACCTAGAGGGAGCTCGAGGAATTAACATTCGTAGCTTTTGGTGACTACCAGGGGCATTTCGCCTATGAAACGAGGAACCCAAAAAAAATTCACTTGCAGACCAAAGCCTTATCCATTGGGTGATGGAGTTAAAGATTAGAGAGAGCAGCCTGCAGAGGCAGCCAGTCGGGCTCGGATGGTGTCGATATGTCACATAGATTCTCTTGCACTTTGCTCAGATCGATCATTTCTTTATAAGGAAGCATCGTGGATATACTAGCCCCAGACTCGAGTTAGAAGAGTAGTCACGCTATCGAGTGTGTGACGCCCTCAATATCTTCTATAGTAGGGGGTTGACTAAAGCTCTAGAAAGTGGATGTGTCCTACTGCTTCTCTCCTATCTTTGCCACAATCTGCTTTGCAGTAGCCACCAAGTCATTCGAAAGAAACAGGGAGGGTAAGCCCATCTGAGTTAGTTGGGAGAACCTAGCCCACATGTTATTCATGGTTCAGTCTAGTTTGGAAATGCACTCTCTAGCATGGAGGATGGTCGTGTGGCAGTGGATAAAATTTTTTACTATTTTGGCAGCAGCCTTTTGATCCCCGATTCCTACGTTTGCTAAATCCTCGTCTGAGACCATGTATAACTTATCTAACAATTTTTTCACCTCAGGAACCTTCTCTGCGATGATTTTCGGGAATCGCTCAATTGCTCCATGAACTTCCCTTCCTAAAATTGTCACCTCCACCATAAATTGGAGCATCGATTGAAGCGTCAAGCAAAAGGCCTTGACCTTATCCCAATATGAAACATATAGTTGTTGGGCCACCAGAAGGAAATCTGGCTAGGCAGTAGGGGCTTGGGGAAGACTCCTCAAAAGACTGATCTTTGCATCTCTTATTCTGACATCCTGTGTTAGTTCCACAACCCTTTTGTTTGCAACCAAAAATTGCTCCGACAAAGTCTTCCATTCGGCGAACCATTTTTCTTTGACTTGGTTTTTGTTTGCTAATTTTGTTTCAAGGGAAGACTTCATCTCCTAGATCTCATTCTCCAATTGAGTCATTTGGCCCTCAAAATCCACATCCTTTTGCTACATTTTTTGCTTGAATTGAGCATGCTGATGGTCAAACTACTCACCTTTTCATTGCATCTCCTATTGCACCAAAGCCAATTGGTTCTGATATTCTTGGTTTTTCTATCACAGCTCAATAACTAGATTGGGGTCAAAAGATTGGAACTTTGCTAGTTCCTCTCAGAGTTTAGTCTGCTCTATCTACGCTTTCTCCAATAAATGCATGAATTCTACTTCTCTCACCTTATCCTTTGCTAGTAGGACCTCAATCTTATCCTTTACAAGTTTCAACTCCTCCATTTTCTTCAGCTAGCAACCAAACTTGAGGAAGTCAATGGTCACCACCCACTGTGTTTCCTCTATGAGCTCAACTTTTTCCTACAGTCAGGCTATGCTCAGATCAAGTCCCATGGAAAACATGTAATCATTAGATTGCATTTCACCCTGTGGTTTGATGATGGTTGCGAAATGCAACGATTATTGAGCTTAATTAAAAATAGTATGTGCATTTGGCTTTGCCAGCTTCTTAGCATCCTTGGTCTTTTGCTTTTGCATTCTGATAGCCCGCGCTTCCTTTGTTTTATCGCCCTGTCCCATAAATTGCGTTGGCGACTGAACTAGCCCACCTGCAAAAAGTGCACCAGGAGGAAGTGTGAAAGATAATGAGAGGGTAGTGGTTTTAGATGTTTTCTTCTTTGAAAGATTTAATGTAAGCAGGGAGAATGGAGGAATATGCAAAAGCTCAGTTTGTGAACCAGCGAGAGGACTCATTAGGTGTTGCGGAAATAGCAGGGTCATGGTGGAATCCATCTACTGGGTGGATAGAATTGGGCTTGATATAGTAGTAGTAGGAGGGGTATTAATGGTGGCCGCAAATGTAAAGGGTGAAGAGACAAGGAATGCAGATTGGGTAGCAGAAAGAGAAAGAAGGGCCAACACTTGAAGTGATGGGTGACACAAAGACACCAAGGGACACAAAATATTGTGAATTAAGAGAAGAGGGAGAAAAATTTACCTATTTTTTGGATGATTGTGGTTCCTGGCTCACCACAGCCTCTTGGCTTGCTACGGGCTCTTGCAAACTCTCTCCAAAAACTGCTTTTGTGCACTGCCATTTGATGGGTGGGGAATAATCCACCTCCACTACCTCTAACTATTGTTGTGAGGTTATCCTAGTTCTTTTTGTAGTCCAAGTGTGAGTCATTGAGGCCCTTGCACATGATATGTTCACCTGCACATTTGAAGAGACTTTGATAGGCTGCGTTGGAGTCGTCTGTGCTTCTACTTCCTTCTCCTTTCCCTTCTAGGTATCTATTTCAGCCTCCTCTGAATTGAAATCTTCATCATCACTAGTGTCAAAATCAATATGCACTTTGTTCCATAATTTATCGAATCTATCATCTGTCTCCACGCTTTGATAAGGGGCGTCAAGGCATTGGATTTCTTGTCAATAGATCCATAAATCCTTAATTTTTTCCTTGATCAAATTTTCCTTTCTTGACAACTCATTGCGAAGAGTGGCTCTGATGTGAAGCTTCTCATTATAGTTTTCTAAAGGGAAGTATCACTTAATCCATGGAAGCCTACTATCCTCGGTTGGAATATGAGCTAGATCAACCATTAGCTAATCCTCGTCCTTCAATGCATTTCACTGCTTCTCCTAGTAAGGTTGGGGGTTGTGCGTTACCTTGACATGTTCATTTGGTAAGTCATTGTTGGGGTTGTAATTCCATTTTTCACAAATCCATACTAGCCCTAGATGATCCAGCTTCGCCTCTAGCAACTTATGCATCTTCTTCTTGGCCATAACCACTATTTTGAAGCTTAGCGGGTAGATGAAAAATCCTTTCTTCTTGGTTGGTGCTCCGAAAAAAAGTGTAATCAATAATTGATACTTTCCAAAACATTTCAAGGGCCAACACCTGATTTGTGAGACATGCCAAAAGTTGGAATGGTTCCTCGGTGAAACTACGCATTCGAATGAATGTGAAATCCTCTCCAAGAAACCAGTCACATTTCAGAGTGAAATTTTGCATATACTTTGTCTCTGCTATGGTGAGTCGGTAAAGACCACCATCCTCACTCAAATCCTACAGAATCAGAGTCAAGAAATAATCTGAAAATGCATAATAATCGTAAGTTGAGGAGAGGAGAGGAGTCCATACAGAAACTGGCCTTCTTCTACCCGATTCATCAAATATATCCAACCTCGCATGTTTTTTGAAAAAATCAAGGTTTTGATGCAAAAACATATGGGCAAGGAAGGAAGGAAACCTGAACCTCTATTGCATTTTGTAGTCCCTTATTTGCCTCAGCATCTCCTCAATGATGAATTATGTGAAGTAATTCCAAAAAAAGGAATGTTGCCTACACAACTGAAACCTCAGACCCAATTGAAACTCTTGAACATACTTGTCAGTGTCCAGGCCACAAACAAATGCCATCATTGAGAAGGCTTCATGCATGTCCGTGGGGAAGGTGTTGTATGTCGCTGGAATATTTGGTGGCTTTTTTTTATCTTCCCTAGGCCTTTGGGTTTCTTTGTTATAAAAATCCAGAGCCAATTTTCTGGCTCTCTATATTTCCTCCCCATTTGCTGGATTGAATGGTTGTATAGTTTCCACTCTAGAGCTTTGGTCAGGGATGCATATCATGTTTGAGATATCTTTTGGGTAGATATTAACTTTCAGCTCTTGGCCCTCAATGGTGTTGGTGGCTAGGTTAAAAAATTTAATGATCTCGTCAACTAGCTCCAGGCAGTAGTGCACAAATGGGACCATATACTATGGAAGCCCGTTGAACCATAGCTTTTGCGCCAAAGAATCTTGGTCTCTAATTTTCTCCATCCTTTTGTAGGTTGCCTCCCTAAGATTCTTAGGGTTCTTTACAAGGATGGGATCATGAATTTTATCCCATTCTTCCTTTATTTGGCTCTGGTCTATGTGGGTTTTTTGCTTGTTTGAGGCCCGCATGTATACCCACTCAGGCTTCTCTGGTATCCTAGGTGAAGCATAAGAGATATCTTTAAAGACATAGGTGGTTGGTACTGCACACATGGCATCAAACAAAATTTGCATTGCCTCGCCTTGCATTTCTGTTTGCGAAATCTCAGCCATTTTTCTTTTGTTGTAGATCTCTGCTATGCTTAAATTTTCTACAATTTGCTTCGGCTCTATCTGCACTCAACACTCTTGCTCTAGGTAGTGTGCCCAAAAAAATTTTACAATCTTAGCTTCCTACATGCAATACTTAGCCTCTTTTTTTTGGGTAGCCAATAATGCTTGCCTTTTAGCATTAAATTTGGCATGTACTGCAAACTCTTTTGCTTGTGCAAAATGAATTACTTGTCATTTTGAAATGACCATAATTTATAATGACAATTGGTAATCATGTTGTACAACATGATTTCCTTGAAACTTGAGCCAATGATTTGAAAGCATTTTAGGCTTTCACATGCCTGGGCAATTAATATCCCAAAAGGAATGATTAAGCTAGAATATGCAATAAGTACTTGAAAAGATACGAGTTCTGCCTTAGAGTTTGGAAAATGCTTACAATGTGACAC
>VDFB02365802.1:0-102921 GCA_007258455.2 Sequoia sempervirens | reverse complement strand
ATCTAACTAGAAGAAAAAAACTTACAGACAAGCCATATCCTCTTCTAATTTAGGTAATAATACTTCCAAGATAAATAAGAAAAGAAAAGGGCCATGTACTTTTGTGGATTACATAACCACAACATCAAGTTTTATCATCAAAGGATTGTAGCCTTGGAAGAGGCCATGACGAAACACAACATTGATATTCCCAAACCTAGAAAAGGATAGACACTTATAGCTAGAGGTTTGGACACATACAAAAACAATTCGATAGTTGAAATTCACAATTGGACCACATTGCATGACTCATTCACACTATATTCTTGAGGCTCTTTTTGACAACACAACTTCTCAAGTTTTAGTGGGTATCTCTTCACAGATTCTAGTTTTGGGGTTAGGTACAATATAATTGACAACTGATTTCATTGAGGATGTTCTCTTTGTTCTCAAAATTTCTATTGATCTTATCTTTGTATACTAGATTTTTCATACTTGGGATGGGAAGACAATTCAATTTTCACATGGTGTAGTTATTTAAGAACCAAACCATCTAATAAGGATTGTTGCTTTAGGCAGGGCTGATCATGGGTCTAGATTGTATAGGTTTCATGGTTTTGAGTCATCTTGTGGTGCATTACACATTTCCCATGTTGACTCTTTGAATAGAATTTGGCTTGAGAGATTTGGACACCTCAATTACAAGTATCTTTTGCAATTGAGTGCATAAGAGATGGTACTTGGTCTTCCTAAGGTTTCATGCACAAAGGAAAATTTTCAAGGTTGTGTTCTTGACAAAATCATTAGGAACCCTTTCCTAAGGGTACTTGGCCCATCGTGTTACTACCTTACTTGAGTTGGTTCATACTAACCTCATATCATTTCTAACTCTCTTTTCGGGAGCCAAGTATATATGCACCTTAATTTATGATTACTCTCATCACACATGGGTGTAGTTTCTCAAGTACAAGAGTGACATATTCACCACTTTCAAGACTTTTAAGGTGTTTGTGGAGTGTCACACCCCATTTTTGGACTAAGTTGATTATGTCATTTTGACTAACTTTAAGTTAAATAGTTTATCACAATTTTCAAGATATGATATCAAAACTGTGTTTTATGGAAATTCACACTAAGATTGTTCTACTTTATTTATGATATGATGAAAGAGAATATCAAATATATATTGATTAAAAAGATATAGATGTGAATTTATTATTTTTATAATGATTGTTAGTGAATGATTTATATTATGTTATGATACTATGGTTAATGGACTAACTACCTTTTTGGCTAAATAAGGTGGATGTAGGAAATTATTTTCCCCTCCTAGACGAGGAGGAGAGCATCATAAGAGAGGAAGTAGATCAAGGAGAATGACCAACACATCATGATTCCAAAAAATCTCTCACACATAATAGTGTCTTGTTGCATATATAATGTTTTGATATTCATATTGAGTCATAAGTGTGATAATACCTTGCATTGTAACATCATTATGGTTGTTGATGCTTGACTATTTTCTATCTTTTTGTCATAAATTACCTTGTAAGTAGATATCAACTCCTATCTTGAATACCTTCTTGTGGTCATCATTTGTTCGATAGAATTTTGTCACAAGAGAAGTTCATAATTATTTCATTTATGAAAGATATTAAATGCATATATATGCATTTTTATGTAAGAAAATTCCTTTATATATACCTATCTTTCTCTCTCAAGTCAAGAGTATTTGCAAATGGAGGTACACACACATATATAGAGGTAAATATATATATTATTTTGCAAATATACATATATATTGTCTTTCTAACTACCACCTTCACCACCTCCACCACCACTTCCACCTCCTACACATGTTTTTCCTAAGTGGGCTTGTAGTACTATTTAGGAGGCAAAACATTTAGTTGGTGATCCTATGACTTCTCGCCACACTCACTTACAAAATTTTTACATGTCATTTGAGTCATGCTATAGCTTTAGATCTACACTAGTTTTTCATAAGATTCTAGTATTAGTGGGATTGTGCTATGGTAGATGAGTATTCTTCCTTGATGAAGAATAATACATGAGATTTGATTCCTCTTCCTAAGGGAAGAAATATGGTTTGGTGCAAGTGGGTGTACCACACCCACTATATAGTTGATGGTTCCATTGAAAGATATAAGACATGTCTTGTAGCTAAGGGATTTTCATAGCTTGATGGTATTGAATACTTAGAGACATTTTCCCTTGTAGCTAAGATGAAATCATTTAGCCTTTTTCTTTCTCGTGATACATGTTAGAGATGACCCATGTGTTAGATGGATGTGAAGATAATTTTTTACATGATGTCTTTTTGAGATCTATATGGAGAAACCTCTAGGGTTTGTTCAAGGTTTCTTCACTTGTTTACATGCTATGAAATTATTTGTATGGTCTCAAACAAGCCCCTTGGGCTTGGTATGAGAATATTGATGGTTTCTTTCTTGCATTTGGTTTCACTTAGATCACATGATATACATCTAAAGATATGGAGATAATATTTTAATACTGATCTTATATGTCAATGACTTGATTCTCACTGGTAGTTCCTAATCCATGCTTCAAGAGATTTAACACAATTTGATGGAGCACTTTGAAAAAATTGATCTTGGGCTTTTGTATTTCTTCCTTGGTCTTTAGATTCTTAAATCTAGGATCTCCATATACTAGCAAAAATATGCCATTGACTTTCTTCATTAGTTTCATATGATTGATTTTAGGCTTGCACCTACACCATTCCATTTAGGTGTCACTTTGACTACCACTTGCACCACACCTAGTGTTGATGCTACTTTGTATAGATAGTTGGTAATATTTTGTATTTAACACACTCTTATCTTGATATCACCTTCAATGTTGGGCTTGTCTCACATTTTTCAAATGACCCTCATGAGAGTCTTGGAAGGAAACCAAGTTAATCTCGAGGTATATTTAGGGCACTAATAATTTTAGCATTCAATACATACCATGAGCTTCATAGATAGTAGATACATCGGCTTCAATCGACAGGTGATGTTGACTCACAAAATTCCACTTTTAGGTTTATTTTTTTAAGCTTGGTTCTATTCCAGTTGCATGGTCTTGCAAGAAACCAATCACTATTGCATTATCATCCATTGAGGTTGAGTATCCAAGTCTCTATTGCATTACATGCATTTCATTCAACATATTATCCATGTTGGTGTTCTCTCCTTAGAGTATTTGTCTACTTAGAATTAGGTTGTAGACATATTTACTAAACCTACTAAACCTTTAGCATCACCTCACTATCTTGGGCTATGCCATTTTATTGGGGCGAAGGAAGTTGTCCTTATGGTTCTTGAGTTCTCCTTCCTTTGTATATTGTTCTCTAATTTGGAGAGGAGTTTTTCCCATAATATTTTCTCCTTTACTCTATTTGTGAGAATTTTTTATTTTGTACATGAATACCTTATCAAACCTTGTTGCTAGAACTCATTTTTTTTAGTGATTTACTTCCTAAGTATCATTAAACAGGGGGTGATAGTGTGAAAACAACTATTATACATATAGTTCTTAGAATTGGTAGAACTATTCACACTAGCTTAAGTTCACTTAGTGGTTTAGTTGCCCCACCTCATAGACATATGACACATGCTCTTACACTTGTCCCAAGTGTTCTACATGAATCACATCTCTTGGAGTGTTAGCCAGTGTTTTACTTTCACCTTCCTAATTCATCCTTGTCCTACATATACTAGGTGATCATTGTACATTTACATGTGCTTTATGATAGGTTTAGGTTAATTCTTGTTGCATGCATTCTCTTGAAGTTCTTAAATTTTGTGTTCATAATTTTCTACTACAACACTCTTGATCCTTGACATCCTATCCTTATGATTATTTTGGGATTATAGCTTTAGTCATCCTTCTTAAGGATTACCTTTGGGCATGTGTTATGAGCTATCCTAGAATCCCAAATGTTGATACTTTGTATTGAGTTATCTTTCAAACTTATAAACCTAATCTAGGGCCTTTCCAATTAGTTCAATTCCTAACATTCAGAGATTGTTTCGGTTTCCCGATGCTGGATGGGTTGAACGGTTGGGGTTTGAACGGCACGTCGACGTTTAATATATCTGATTCAGCGCGGGTTACCTTTTCGCCGATGACCAAAGAACTTTCTCTCAGGGCTCTGGTGATGGATCCCGCCAGTTTTGCAAAATCATTGCCAGCGCCATATGGTGGCAAACCGATATGGTGGAGCGCTTCCAGGTGCAAAACACCAGGCCCGGGCTGAGCCATTGAGCTGACCAGGAGAACGTTAAGGTGCTGCGCTCGTTAACCCTCAATCAGCGACGGGTTTGGTTAGCCGATGAAACCAGTGTGCCAGACAGTTGAGATGGTGGTTCGGAACCGGCGTATCAGCTGGTTAAGATTATGGCAAGCGCATGGAATATCCGGGTTCGCAAAACCATGGCACTCAGCCGGTGGAAACCGTGGTGCGGAATGTTGCCGAGATTCTGCGGGAAGCTCCGAAATAATGGGTTTCGCCGAAATGCTGAAACCTCCACCAGTTCAGCCTGCTGGAATCTCGAAGCGTTATTCGGACATCCCGTGTTTTGAATCGGCCAGAATTTCAATTGGTATGCATTTTTTTCAGACATATTCTGGTTGGAAAATGACTTTCTTTCCAGTTGCGTGGCGGACTTTGGGTAGGAAAATATGATCTCTATAATGGGGAAAATGACATCATTAATGCTATAGGTGTAGAGGTCATTTCTAAGGTTGCCATACAATCATTCATTTCTAGATTCAAACCATACAACTACCTTAATGTTTTCTCTTTCTTGTAAAAGCCAAAGTACACCTAGAGATATGGTTTTTCATGCATTTCATGCCAAAATGAAAGAGAAAGCCCATTTTACCATCATTGTGATGGAGGATTTCAATGACCAGAAATAATTTTACACTACTCTAGGTCCCCAAACTTGTGGATTTCATAGGATTTCCCATGCCTTGTACACTGCCTTTCCTAGAGCCATTCACTATGAGTGATGTAAAATTTAAATGTTGATGGTATAGATTGATTTGAGCCATCAAATCTTGCTATTTAAAGTGGATTTTCATATAAAGGAAATTTTCATTTCTCTTTGCAATGGGGTAAATGCACAAAGATGAGGGTCCAAAAAGGGGTCTTAAGTGGCCACTTTATTTTTTTCTTCTGAAATCAGGAAATACTAACCTTGTATGAGAAATTGAGGATAGTTACACTCTAAATTTTAAGATGCAAGAAAAACAAGGGTCCTAGTGCTCTGAGTCTACTTTCTAAACTACTATTTTTTTTGAAAATGGTAGAGATTAAGGGGTTCAAAAAAGGGAGCCATAGAAATTGGTGCTATTTTTTTCAAAAAAACATAACACAACGTCTGTTGCGGCTCCCTCAAAAGGTTAAATATTTTTTACTATTTTTAAAATCGCTTCAGTGAGAAATTAGCTAACAACATGTAGTTTATGCCAATTTTTTTTGATAAATTTTTAATGAATATATGAGTTTTTACTAATTTTGAAAGTGGACACATCCTGTAAAATAGAAATTTGATCGTGCTACCCCTATAATTTTTGAAAACTTATCAAAAATCATTTTTTTTTGAATATTTGTAGAATGGAGTCTAGTTTATAAAATATGCAATTTATTTGAAATTTCAATCAACGGTTACAAAATAAAATAAGAAATACCAAACATTGGTTTTTGACAAAAGAAAAAACACAAACAAAATAAATGAAAGATGAAAGCCTTAACATAGTCAAAATGTGAAAAAAATTACAACGTTAAATAGCTAAGAGTGAGCTTAACATTACCCAGGTGTTTGTTTTACTCAACCTTGAAACATGTGCAAACTTGATTGTTAGTACGAACAAGATTACGTGAAATTGTGTAGAATATGCAAAAACATGTATTTGGGCATTGGAAAGGAACTCGAAGCCTTTGGGTTGGAAATCCAAAGAAAAATTCAAGTAAAAGGCCTTGAGATTCCCAAAGAAAGGCATAACACGAGCTCGTTATAACGTGCTCACACTATGTCTTGCTTTATGTTTTTTCTTGTGTTTTCTTTGTCTTTCTTTATATTTTGGATTCCCAAATCAAGGCATAACACAAGTGCATTATAACATGCTCACCTTATGTATCGCTTGAATTTTTTTTGTGTAATTTTGTTAAATGTATATTTGTATGTATGTATGTTTGTATGTATGCATGTTTGTGTTCTTGAATGTATGTGTATGAATGTATGCTTGTATGTATGTATATATGTATGTATGCTTGTATGTATGTATGTATGTATGCATGTATGTATGCTTGTATGTATGTATGTATGTGTGTATGTATGCATGTATGTAATGTATGTATGCTTGTATGTATGTATTTAATGGTTTTGGGTTTAGGGTATATAAGGATGGAGGTATAGGGTATAGGGATGAGGGTTGAGGTTGTAGGGTTTAGGGTTTAAGGTATAGGGTTGAGGGTTGAGGGATTAGGGATTCAATAATAGGTTGAGGGTGTAAGGTAGAGGGTAGAGGGTTTGAGGGATAACATTCAGCTCATTGAGTGTATAATATTAAGTATGTAAGGTATAGTGATTAGGGTTTAGGATATTGGGTTTAGGGTTTACAATATGGATTGAGGGTATAAGGCATAGGGTGAAGGGTTGAGAGTGTATGGTTTAGGGTTTAAGTATAGGGTTGAGGGACAATATTTGGGGTTCGGGGTATAAGGGTGAGGTTATAGGGTATAGGGATGAGGGATGAGGGTTGAGGTTGTAGGGTTCAGGGTTTAAGGTATAAGGTTGAAGGTTGAGGGATTAGGGCTTAAGTATAGGGTATAGGGTTGAGGGTTTATAGCTGAGGGATAATTTTCAAGGTTGAGTGTCTAAGGTATAGGCTTCAAGGTTTAAGGTTGAGGGCACAAGGCATAGGGATGATGGTTGGGGGATTATGGCATAAGTATAGGGTATAGGGTATAGGGTATAGGGTAGAGGGTTGAGGGATAATGTTCAAGGTTGAGTGTCCAAGGTTAAGTGGATAGGGTATAGGTTCATTAGGGTTTAAGATATTGGGTTGATGAATTAGGGATTAATTATAGGGTTGAGGGTTGTGGTTGTAGGGTGTAGGGTTTAAGGGTTTAGGGTTTAGGGTTTAGGGTTTAAGGGTTGAGGGTTTAGGGTTTAAGGGTTGAGGGTTGAGGGATGAGGGTTGAGGGTTTAAGGGTTGAGGGTTGAGGGTTAATGGTTTAGGGTTTAAGGGATTGGGGTCGAGGCTGAGGGATTAGGGTTTAAGGTATAGGGTTGAGGGTTGAGGGTTTAGGGATAGGGTTTATGGTTGAGGGTTAAGGGATTAGGGTTTAAGGGTTGAGGGTTTAAGGGTTAAGGGTTTATGGTTTGAGGGTTTAGGGTTTAAGGGTTGAGGGTTTAATGGATTAGGGTTTAAGGGTTTAGGGTTAAGAGATTATGCTTTATGGTATAGGGTTGATGGTTTAGGGTTTATGGTTTAGGGTATAGGATTGAGGGTATAATGTTGAGGGATTAGGGTTTAGGGTTTAATGTATAGAGTTGAGGGTTGAGGGTTGAGGGTTTAAGGTATAGGGTTGAGGGATTAGGGTTGAGGGTCTAATTTATATGGTAAATGGTTTATAGTTGAGGGTTCAAGGTTGATGGATTAAGGGTTTAAGGGTTGAGGGTTGATGGATTAAGGGTTTAAGGTATAGGGTCAAGGGATTAGAGTTGAGGGTTTAATGTATAGGGATGAGGGTTGAGGGTTGAGGGTTGAGGGATTAGGGTTTAATGGTTGAATGTAGAGGGATTAGGGTTGAGGGTTGATGGTTTAGGCTTTAAGGTATAGGGTTGAGGGTATAATGTATAGGGTAGAGGGTTTACAGTTGAGGGTTCAAGGTTGAGGGATTAATGGTTTAAGGGTTGAGGGTTGAGGGTTGAGGGATTAAGGGTTTAAGGTATAGTGTTGAGGGATTAGGGTTGATGATTTAATGTATAGGGTAGAGGGTTGAGGGTTTAAGGGTTTAAAGGTTGAGGGATTAGGGTTAAGGGTTTAATGTATAGGGTAGAGGGTAGAGGGTTTAAGAGTTTAGAATTGAGGATTAAGGGTTTAAGGGTTGAAGGTTGAGGGTTTAGGGATAGAGATTAGGGTTGAGGGTTGAGGGTTGAGGGATTAGTGTTTAAGGTTGAGGGTTGAGGGTTGAGGGTTGAGGGTTGAGGGTTTAAGGATTGAGGGTTTAAGGTTCCAGGTTTGAGGGTTTGGGGTTTAAGGGTCGAGGGTTTATGGTTTAAGAGTTTATAGTTTAAGGGTTGAGTGTTTAAGGGATTAGGGTTTAATGGTTTAAGGTATAGGGATGAGGGATTAAGGTTGAGGGTCTAATGTATAGGGTAGAGGGTTTACAATTGAGGGTTCATGGTTGAGGGATTAAGGGTTGAGGGATTAAGGGTTGAGGGTTGAGGGATTAAAGGGTTTAAGGTATAGGGTTGAGGGATTAGGGTTGAGGGTTTAATGTATAGGGTAAAGGGTTTAAGGGTTTATGGATTAGGGTTTAAGGGTTGAGGGTTGAGCGATTAGGGTTGAGGGTTGAGGGTTTAGGGTTTAAGGTATAGGGTTGAGGGTCTAATGTATAGGGTAGAGGGTTTATAGTTGAGGGTTTAGGGTTGAGGGATTAAGGGTTAAGGTATATGGTCAATGGATTAGGGTTGAGGGTTCATGATTGAGGGATTAGGGTTGAGGGTATAGGGTTGAGGGATTTGGGTTGAGGGTTGAGGATTTAAGGTTTAAGGGTTTAGCGTTTAGGGTTTAAGGGTTGATGTTTGAGGGATTAGGGTTGAGGTTTTAATGGTTTAGGGTTTAAGGGTTAATGGTTTATAAGGGTTGAGGGTTTATGGGTTGACGGTTTATAAGGGTTGAGGGATTAGGGTCGAGGGTCTAATGTATAGGGTAAAGGTTTATAGTTGAGGGTTCAGGGTTGAGGGATTAAGGATTTAAGTGTTTAGGGTTGAGGTATTAGGGGTTTAAGATATAGGGTCAAGGGATTAGGGTAGAGGGTTAAGGGTAGATGGTAAAGGGTTCAAGGTTCAAGGTTGAGGGATTATGGTTGAGGGATTAGAGTTGAGGGTTTAATGTATAGGTTGAGTGTCTAATGTATAGGGTTGAGGGTTGAGGGTTTAAGGGTTTAGGGTTGAGGGTTGAGTGTTGAGGGTTGAGGGTTTAAGGGTTGAGGGTTGAGGGTTAAGGGTTTAAGGTTTGAGGGTTGAGGGTTTAGGGTTTAAGGGTTGAGGGTTGAGGGTTGAGGGATTATAGTTGAGGGTTGATGGTTTAAGGGTTGAGGGTTGAGGGTTTAAGGGTTTAGGGTTTAAGGTTTGATGGTTTTAGGGATTAGGTTTAAGGGTTTAAGGTATAGGGTTGAGGGTCTAATGTATAGGGTAGAGGGTTTACAATTGAGGGTTCATGGTTTAGGGATTAGGGTTTAAGGGTTGAGGGTTTAATGGTTGAGGGTTAAGGTATTAGGGTTGAGGGTTGAGGGTTTACGGTTTAAGGTATAGGGTTGAGGGATTAGGGTTGAGGGTATAATGTATAAGGTAGAGGGTTTATATTTGAGGGTTCATGGTAGAGGGATTAAGGGTTTAAGGGTTGAGAGTTGATGGATTAAGGGTTTAAGGTATAGGGTCGAGGGATTAGGGTTGAGGGTTTAATGTATAGGGTAGAGGGTTGAGGGTAGAGGGTTGAGGGTTGAGGGTTTAGGGTTTATGGATTAGGGTTGTAGGTATAACGTATAGGGTAGAGGGTTTACAATTGAGGGATTAGGGGTTTAAGAGTTGAGGGTTGAGGGATTAAGGGTTTAAGGTATAGGGTCATGGGATTAGGGTTAAGGGTTTAATGTAAAGGGTAGAGGGTTGAGGAATTAGGGTTAAGGGTTGAGGGTATATGGTTGAGTGCATAGGGTTGAGGGATTAGGGTTGAGGGTTTAATGTATAGGGTTGAGGGTCTAATGAACAAGGTAGAGGGTTTACAGTTGAGGGTTCAAGGTTGAGGGATTAATGGTTTAAGGGTTTAAAGGTTGAGGGTTGAGGGATTAAGGTTTTAAGGTATAGGGTTGAGGGATTATGATTGAGGGTTTAATGTATAGGGTAGAGGGTAGAGGGTAGAGGGTAGAGGGTAGAGGGTAGAGGGTAGAGGGTTGAGGGTTGAGGGTTGAGGGTTGAGGGTTGAGGGTTGAGGTTTTTATGTATAGGGTAGAGGGTTCATAGCTGAGGGTTCAAGGTTGAGGGTTTAAGGGCTGAGTGTTGCGGGATTAAGGGTTTAAGGTATAGGGTCAAGGGATTAGCTGAGGGTTTAATTTATAGGGTAGAGGTTTTAAGGGTTTAGGGTTTAAGGGTTGAGGGAATAAGGTATAGGCATAGGGATGAGGGTTGAGGTTGTAGGGTTTAGGGACGAGGGCTGAGGTTGTATGGTTTAGGCTTTTATAGGGTTTAGGGTATAGGGTTAATGTATAGGGATGCGGGTTGAGGTTTTAGGGTTTAGGGTTTAGGGTATAGGGTATAGTGTTAAGATATAGGATATAGTGTTTAAGGTATAGGGTTGAGGGTTAATGCATAGGCTTGAGTGTATAGGGAATTATGGTGAAAATTCCTATCACACATAAAATGAGACATACATAGAACTTACAATATGTCATAATTACTCGAAGAAAGGTCTCATAGATGCACCTTAACCCAACCCCCTATTGACACATGATGGCAGTTAGAAAAACTTTACAAATTCAACTTTTTCAAAATGCGAGCACACTTTGAAAAAGTTAAATTTGGCCATTTTTAAAGAAAGCCTAAACATGCTCACATTATAACACAAGTACACTTTATCTTTCTCTAAAAAATGGTTAAAAAGGTAGGACACAGGTGTGATCCAGACACACATGCTTTGTTATTCTCCTGCTTTTACGTGTTATCTGACAAAAAAATGCTTTTTCATGTTGTTGGGGAAAGTGCACATGTAGTTTTTACACATTCCACCACCTTTTCACCACCTTTTTCTAGTTTTCCAACTTAGAAAGGAGGAAATAATAGAGTTTTTACATCAAATTTGATTATATGAACTCAAATTTTCATGTTTGTAGTGTTGCAATGTTAATTATGATTTTATTATTATAATTTCACATTATAGATTGGTTAATTCTATAGTTTTTAGTAATTCTATTAGAGTTATATAGAATTGAATGTTGAAAAGGAAGAAATTTCATGAAAAGCTCAAATTCTTGAGGAGTTTGATGCAAGAATAAAAACAAACTACACATAATTGGTAGTTTCTCTAATCGAATCTCCAATTTTAAGGTATGTCAAGTCTTTATACATGTGCTTTACATTTTCCTTTATTCTCTTATGTTTATTTATCACTTCTTATCATACGTGCTTAATATAATGCTTTGATTTTGTTATCATGTTATTTTGGGATTAGATTTTGCTAAGTATTCAAAATTATAAGTGCTTAACATACATAGCCTTAATCAAATGCATTAGATTTTGTAAGGGATTAGATTAGATTTTGTTAATCTAATAAAATGCATCATATCAATCATAGCTTTGAATTCATTAGGTCTTTCAAAACTATCTTAGGACAGTCATAGCTTCATTAGGACTATCATAACTTTATTATGGTAGTCCTAATGAATATATGGCAGTCCTAATGAATCTATGAACTCAAACTTCCTTCTAATTACAATATTTTTTGTGATAGGGTTATACAATTTTATGCTTTGGATTCTTTAGTGTAGTTTATGAAGATGCACTTTCTTCTTCTATCATCCAATTTATGCATTCTTTCCTTTGTCACAAATGCATATTCCATGTATCTTATAAAATTTGAAGTGCTTTATGCTCCATTTGCATTTTTTCCATGCTTCTTGTGAAATGATGTCGCACACAACCTTTGTGGGACATCTATTTAACTATAGTATTGTTGCAAAAATTCCACATTAATATTCATTTGGAATCCCCTTAACCTTCAATATATTTCTTGCAATATCCATGATGGTTGTAACATACCCCAAATTTACCCAACAAATTTTACATAAGTTTTAACTTAGAAAGTAAATAACACAAGTCCTCATGTACATGGACACATTTTTTTTTTCCTTTTCATTATCATAAATTCACATTGCATATATCATTACATGAATTAAGTAAACATTAAATAATTTCCAATAAATGAAATTCATCTTTCATATACATTTTATAGATGATTCAATATCATAATCATATACATATCATAAATCACAAGAGTTCAGTGCTTTAGTGGTTGAATTATCCACCTATGGATCTCACCTTTGGATGAGGTGTTCACCTATGGATCACACACCTTTTGTTTCGCAAGAATCGACAACCGACTGTAAGAGGGAGAGAATAATCTAAGTGTTTTTCCTACAACCACATACATACATGGTCCCTCACACATCTTCCTTCCTAGAAAGATGGCCCTACCCTTCAACAAAGAGTTTGGTATGAAAACCATAATAAGGCACATCTGAGTATTTGGAGTTGTGTCCTACATAACTAGTATAACCATACGAAGGATACCCTCCTACTAGCATGACACTATTGACTAGTATGCAATCCTAGATCACAGTGAAACGATAAGGCGTAAGTAACGACTTTTACACCTACTCTAGCCAGAGATTCCATATATATAATAATTCCACTTTCTATGAGCGGATTTGTATGTTCACCCACCCTTACTTGACTTGGAAACTATAATGACCACTGAACCTCAAAGGTTACATTCATAATCAAGGTTTAACAAAAGAGATAAAACACTAATAGTAGCATTGTAGAACTTAAAGGCTTGACATAATTACTAGATTACCCTTTTCCATACTTGTAAGGTTTACCCCAAAATAAAAAATAAAAAACAAGGTTCCATTCAAAGTGATGACACACAAATATTGAATTAATAGACCAAATAGGTTTAACACAATCTCTTGAATACCCAGTTACATACTTGTAACAGTTTGGGTCTGGCTACCACCTCTTATTCAAGTTCTTTCTTTTTAATCATGGAAGTAAATACTCTTTTGATTAATACACAATCAGTTAATACTAATGACTCCACATTACCGACTAGACAAATCTAATCTTAATCTAAAACACTATCAATATGCCAACATGTATAATAATTCAAAATTAAACTTGATTCAAAAAGATTACTTCTTTGTATTGATTTTTAGACTCTTGGTTGTCATATCTAGTATGGCTCCATCCTTCTAGGACACTGTAACCAATTTGGTTATCCTTGACATCAAATAACATATAAATTCTTATGTTTATAATAATATCCCATAATATTTTAGCATAATAAGCTATTAAATTCTAATAACTCATCTAAGAACCTTTCAACTAATCTCTAATTCCCTCATGGTTCTTTCCAAGTTATCCTTTGTATCATCTATACAAGGTACCTACGCTTGTATGTTCATAAACAATCATATATCCTTTCTCTAATTATGACACATATATTTACATGTTTAAAATGTATAATAAGTTCCTATCTAATCTGGAGGACATTTCCAACTTGAGAGGAGTTTGTGCTTCTACACTTTAAATTCTCCTTGCATTTGGCTTTGGGTTGCCAAGATGTAAATTCCTCTTCTTTAAGGTTAGAATATCATGAATAGGTATTAATAGAATCTAGGTCAAATGTATAATATAGTATCAATCAGAAGATAATGAAGACATATTTACATATTCTAACTCTTGATGGAGCTTGCAAATTCCATGGTCATTTTGAATTGATGAGGTCTTTGAGGTTTTGAAATTCCTCAATTGTATCAAATTAGGGTTCAAAATTGCAAGATAGGGCTTAAACCCTCCTAAAACCATAACATCTCTTTGCCTTGTCACTTTTGGTTTATTTCTTCATTGACCTACCCCTTTCTCCTAGCGTTACCTTTTTTCCCCATTTCCTTGCAAAACCTTTGAAGTATCCCTTTGTCGAGATTATTTTACTTCATTGAAATATTTAATCAAATATCTTAATTATGCCTTGGTTGCTGTTATGTCCCAAATGTTCATTCACCTAGGCATGACCACCTTTTAAGAACAACCTTATTTGACGCATGCAAAATTGTTTCACTTAGGTTGTTCCATCGCGTTCTCTTCATGCATCGTGTTTTGTTCCCATGTCGTCGGTCTCCAATTTGCGATATGCAATGGTAGTTTTCTAGATCGCATTACTTCTTCACATTGTACAGATTCAACTCTTATGATCTTGCTGCTTGGTTTGATATGCGTTGAAGGTCATGATTGTTCCACGTGGCGAGATCATTTTCCATTGTGAGGGTCTAATACATCATGTTTGTGTTTCATGGAGACTAAATCCTTTCTGCAATATGTGATGGATGGAATGTGACGACAACAAGGACAAGTGGAAGACATCTATTGCATCACACTCCTCTAGTGCATCGTGATTTCTTGTTCACTAGGCTTATGCTTGTTTATGATGTGTGATGTTCCAAAATTAACGACTTTGATGAATGAGGTACGATTCAACGGTCATTGCGTGGGTCATTCACATTGAAGTTGTGAATGAAACCACGATGGGGAAAGATGTGATATTCACATATGGCACGATGAGGACTTCAATGGATCTGATTTGAAGACAAGGATCAAGTGGCTATCGTATGCAAACTTTGCATCATTTTTTTGTGTTTTGAGGCTGACGTTCATTTGCAATATGTGAAAGGATCATGAAGGAATATTTGGAGGTCAAATTTTGATTAACGATTGCATCACACGGGCTTAAGCCATCACGATTTTGGGTCTCAACTGCTAAACGAAGGTCACGATACAAGGAGGCCACGCGATAGCCGTTGATCATGCTTCTCATGTTGATCAATGGTTGTGTTTTAAACTTTCATTAGGGGTTACATCTCAACCATTTGTCTTCAATCTGACGACCAACATTCACACTTAAATGATCAGCTGCTTCAGCTCATAGGAAGAGATGCAAAAGTGATGGATCAATGGCATTCCTAGCTACTAGAAATTGGATCAACTTTGGCTTGACTTTTTACACCATTCTCACATTGCATTCATTGATGGACAACACCATTACTTCATGATGTGTTGCAAAGGTCAAAATTCTCCTGTCAAGGTTTGTTTGTCCGAGTTTTGTTGTAGATTTAACGGGTGCTCCATACTTCCATTCATGAGGTATCATTCAAGAGTGTGCTCGAGGTGTTAGATCCTTTATGACTTGGTTGTTGCTTAGTTTTGGAGGCAATGCAGATGTTTGAATTTGATCAGATTTCATCTTCCTACACACCCTGGTTAGGTTAGGATTAGGTTTTTGAATTCAAATCTTAGTTATGCCTACACTATAAAGGAAAATTTTGTTGTCATTCGAAGGGTTCCATTCTCCAGTCTTTGTTAGTATTTTCTTTAGGTGGTAGAGTATTTTTATTTTTTAATTAGAAATGGAATGTTGTAAAAGTGTTGCTTTGTAATAAGAATAGATGACCTAAATGCTCTTGCATTGTACTTAATGGTGTGTATCAATTTTATCATCCTCTCCATTGTTGTATTCACTACCTTTGAATCAATATAATCAAGGATTTCCTTTTGGTTCTCATTTCACATTTTGTGTTATGAATGTATGAATTGTTATTTTTTGTTCAAGGAATAAAGTAATTTCCTTTTAATTCAAGTATTGAGGTTGTGTTGTTACAATAAGGATTTGTAAGTAGTTTGATAATATTTATTATTTGTTGGTTTCTTGCTATAAGACAATAAGTTTATCAGAAGCCAAGGGTTGATCTATTGTAGGAGTTTTACTTCATTTTCGGACTCTGTGTGGAAAAGGCACTGGTCATTCTAATTCTCAAAGCCTAAGTCTGAGTTTGAATCAATTTCTAAAATCAACACAAACCTTTACTTTCTATATTTTACCTTTTACGTCCATTTCCATACTACCAAGAATTATTAAGAATATATAAGATTGCACATATGATTTAGCCCATCAAATGCCTTCCACCATAGTAGTATGGTGATTTTTTATCAAAGGCATCATTTTCATAGACGTGTTATATGTGTATGATGTTATAGGGGCACCCACCTTGGTTTTGCAAAGCGTAAAGTGCAGAGGAGAAATTTCCAATATGTCTCCTATTTGTTGGCCACTGATCTAGGGTCTCTGAGTATAAGAAGTAGCTAGTCTTTAGGAGAATCTGAACAATTAGTTGGAAACACCAACATATTGGCGACTCTGCTAGGGATAGATGGAATTCAGACCAGTTGTCTATGTCCTAGTGGATTGAGTTAAAAGTTTTTTTCAAATCCATTTGTTCAAAATAGTCCTAAGAAAGTTGTCAAGTGTGAAAATTTTGTCAAGGTGCATTGAAGAAAGGAATATTACTCCCATTAAGTTGGGTGGCGACTACACACTCTGGAGACCAGTCGAAAAGAAGAAGATTGTCATCATGAATGGTAGAAGATCCCTTCACAATGTTGATCCTTCAAGAAGATTGGAAGGATATATCACAAGGGTCCACAAATCTTGGAGGAACAAAGACCAAATTCAAAGGAACAAAGATGCAAGTAAGTCCGATCCTACCTTTGGAAAAAATACTAGTTATATTTTGCATAGTGAGGATAGTTCTGATTTTTCTCAAGAAATATATGATCTCTTAAATGAGGAAGAGGGATTGACCACACCATTGATAAGGCCTACAAACTCTCAGAGAAGAGAAATGCAAGAAAATAACACAAAATTAAACTGAAGTAGGGTTGATCCTACACAAGAGATTTTACATCAAAATACTCCCCTTGGACCTTCTGTGATACAACAATTACATGGTGATCTTGTTGTTTCAAAAGGCCATACCTTTTCTTTTAAAAACCTTGTTAATCCCCCATCTACTACTGGTATGAATTCTAGAATGTTTGCTCAAGCCCCTCCAGCTATATCACAAGCCCCTACTCCTAGTAATGCAATCCAAACTAAGGAGGAAATACTGAAAGATACCCATGATTTGTAGCTATAAATTGAAAGAGTGAAACAAGAAAGAATCATAGAAGGTGCAAAACATAGAGATGATATGAGGAGAGATCTTGATAGTCTGAATCTACACAAAATTGTGTTAGAACCTCCATACCTACACCTCAAATCCAATCCAGAACTAGCCATCAAATAAGTATTCCTTTAAGTACCTCTCATGTAAGAACATGGAGTAATCCTCAGCCAAATACTACTTCACAAGATCTGACTAGTGTAGCCTATGTGAGAAATACCTCATCAAGAGGTGTAGGCCCTTCCAATTCACAAAGTAATCCAGGCATGAGTCTTACGCCTATGGGTTTTGGTGTCTCAGTGGGCCCTCAAATAATCCCCACCCAAGACCAAAAGTTCCAACAAAATACAAATATGGGAAGTATGTCTCAACCCCCATATATGGGACAAAATCTAGGAGTTGAAAATTATGTACCAAACACCCAAGGATAGTATTAGACTATTCCTCAAGTGCAAAGTGGTATTCCACCATATGTGGGAAATCAATATATACCCACACCACAACAACCACATGTATAAAAAAATATTACTCAAAACTAGAGTAGTTATCTAAACTTTGGAGGAGGAAATGCTCATGTAGGAAGAAGACCATTGCAGATGGATAGGTATCGACAACTTGGTTTTGGAGGAATCCCTGGATATCCTAATCAAGTTCCTAATGAAGGCAATGTCTATCTAGATTTTAGGAAGTGATGCAGTGACTAGTGAAGTACTTTTCTGAACTTGCTAGATGACTTTGAGGTAGAACATGAAGATATTGTCATGAAGTTATATATGCAATCTTTGACTGGTGAGGCCAGGGATTGGTATAGAAATTTTCCTAATGGTGGTATTGTATCTTGGGAAGACTTTAAGAGGGTATCCATAGAACATTATGGAAATAATATTTGACCCTATATTTTCAATTAATGAGTTCATAAGCATCAACAAGGGGTATAATAAATCTGTTGCAGAGTTCAATGCAAGGTTTAATATGATCTTCTGCAAGGTCCCTAATGACATGAGGCCCCTTGATTCTATGTGTTTAGTTTTCTATTGCAAGGATTATGATCCTGAAATGAGTTATGAATTAAGGGATGAGAATCCTGAATCCTCAAGAGATGCATTTAGAATTGCAGTTCATATTGAAAACACTAGGAAAGCCTCGGGAAAGGTCAACAAAAGAGATGAGGTCGAGCTCTTACAAAATCCTAAAGGTCACCAAAACAAAATAACATCTTCTGAGGATAATATTAACATAGTAATAAGCACCTTGAAGGATCTCAGTCACGAGGTTGCAAGAAATAACAGAGGTTCATCTTATGATAAACCAAATTACCAAAGGGAAGAGAGAATGCCAAGGATTTTAGACCATCCGTATAATTGGAAAAATGGTATACTTGTTTAGAACAATCAGAGGAATGTGTAGAACAAATAAACCCCAGATCCTCTTAAAAGAAGTAATGCAAACTTTGTGGAAGATACTCCTTGGTGTGACCCTTGCCAATTTCCACATTCTTCTCAACAATGTAGGGTAATCATGAATCATACAATGATTGTGATGATTCACATATGGAGGATAAAGGAATAAACATGCTATTTGGAATGGGCCCAATTGCTGATGAATATTCTTCAAAGGAGGAATGTTCAGAGGTTGATGTTTAAGATAGAAGACAAGAAAATCATTCTTATCATCAACACGTTTTCTTTGATGATGAAAATGATAATATTTCTAGGGTTAATAACCTATAATTAGAAACAAAGGTTAGAGCAAGAAGACCTTCAGATAAAAGAGATTAGATTATTAACTATTGTTGTTGTTGCATAGGCTAGAGGTACTTATAATTTGAGGAACAAAACAATCAACAAGGATCAAGGGAAGCCTAACAACCTTTTTATAAAGGAGGGAAATTGTGATACTAAAGGGAAAACCCTTATAAAGAAGAAGGACGTCAATGCAAAGGAGGTTAAGAAGCCTAAGAACCGAACTGTGTCTCCCCCTATTAAGGCCAAATACCAAAAGGAAAATAATGATCAAGAAAACAAGGAAGCTAAGTCTTCTTAGAAAAATAAACCTAAAATTAAGTAGAGAAAAGTAAATGAGAAAATTTCTTTAGGTTATGACATTCCAAAGTACAATGTTGTGGATAGGAATCAAATATTGTCACAAATCAAAGCAATAGTTCCTTTATTGGAAATGATGAGAATAAAGGAGCACAAATAAAAAAACACTTGCCCTCATTGTTGGTGCATCCATTGCTAGTAGTAGAGATAAATTAACTAGGTACCTCTGTTGAGAAAGGTAAAGGAAAGGTGAATGAAGTTGAAATTGAAGGAACTCACATTGAGTTTCCTGAAGTAGTTTTAGGCACCAGTTTAATTACTTTCCCTAATCAAATTGATCCATTTTATGTAACCTTGCAAGTGAGTGATAAGTTGATCATAAATTGCATGATAGATTCTAGAGCCTCCACCAATATCATGCCTTTGGAAATCATGAAAGAGCTAGGGTTACACACAAGTTAAATATATGGAAAATGTTTTGCGATGGATTCAAGGGAGGTTCCTATGGTTGGGGTAGTAAATGATGTCCCTTTCAAATTAGCATCTTTTCCTGAAAAGGATTATTCCATGAGTGTAACTGTTGTTGGCATTCTAGCTCAGTATGGAATGCTCTTGTCAAGAGGGTGGGCAATAGAAGTTGGGGGAAGCATGAAGTTAGATATCACTTATGCTACCATACCTGTGAATGACAGAGAGGTCAATTTAATTAGGGAGAAAAGAGCTCAAAATATAATTGAAGATGTCTACCCACATGGAAGTGTGCATTTCATTGACATAGACATGGAAAAATTCAAAGTTGTAGATATTGAGCCAATGAAGGACAAAGATGCACATGCAGTTGAAGAAATAAAGCAAGAGGTTCAGGAGGATAGCCTATGGGCTATGTATTTTGATGGAGCCTGCTCAAAAGAAGGATTTGGAGTAGGAGTGATTCTCATATCACCAAGAGGTAAGTCCTATAAATACTCATTATCGCTCAAGTTTGAATGTACAAATAATGTTGCTGAGTATGAAGCTCTACTATTAGGATTGAATATGGCAAGTAAGCATAAAATCAAAGAGCTTAGGGTTTTTGGTGATTCTGAGTTAGTGGTGTCTCAAATAAGAGCTAAATATATGTCAAAGAGCAAGAGACTGAAACAATATAGAAATGTTGTTTTGGACACAATTGAAATGTTTGATACATTTTCTATTGAGTGGATAGAAAGGTCAAAAAATGTCATGGCAGATCTTCTTGCCAAAATTTCTTTGAGACCAAATGATATAAATTTTTTTGGTATATCAAAGGTTGAAGTTCAAGTGAGGCCTTTTGTTCCAGAAAACATCTAGAATTGAGAAGTATTTAATGATGATACTGATTTATTGAAATTTCTACATTATATAGATGAGTATCACAACTAGGAAATTAATTTCTAGAATTTTGTGGAAAAATTTGATGGAAGGGATACCATTTTTGGAAATGAGGTAATCCAACTCAAGACCAATAATATCCCTAAAGGATTGGTAGCACTAGAAATAATTTTTGATAATTCTAATAAATGTAATGTGAAGCAAAATTCTACACATGAGCAAGACTTAGAGAAAATCAATTTGGGAACTGATTATGCACCAAAGAAGGTGTATATTGGTAAGAATCTCAACCCCAAGATTAGCAAAATGCTTATTTCTCTGCTTGGAAATTACAAGCATGTGTTTGCATCGTCATATGATGACCTAAAGACTTATAGAGAGGAATTTTTTCAACATGAAATCCCTTTGAAGCTAGGTGCAAAGCCTTTTAGGAAGAAGCAGAGACCAATAAATCCTACATTGGCACCCAAAATGTAGCAAGAGCTCATGAAACTTGGAGATGGTGGAATTATAAAGCCTATCAAGCATTCCACCTGGGTGTCAAATTTGGTACTAGTAAAAGAAAAGAATGGGGCTATTAGGTTATGTGTAGACTTCAAAAATCTGAACATATCTTCATTAAAAGATAATTACCCATTGCCAAATATGAAGGCAATGTTGCACAAGATTACTGTTTGTGAGCTCTTGTCCATGATGGATGGGTTTTTAGGCTACAATCAAGTAAAGGTAAAGAAATAAAAGTAGTACAAGATTACTTTCACCACACTATGGGGCACATATATCTATGTAAGAATTCCTTTTGACTTAACTAATGTTGTAGCTACATTCCAGAGAGCCATGGATGTTGCTTTTTCAGATTTCATAGATATATTCATGGCTATATATCAAGATGACCTCACAACATATTCTAAGACAAAAGAGGAGCATTGTATGCACCTAGAGAAGATATTCATAAGAACTTTGGAATATGGCATTTCACTAAACCCTAAGAAGTGTACATTTGGGGTTACAAAAGGAAATTTTTTGGGGCATATTGTCTTAAAGAAAGGAATAATAATTGATCTAGAAAGGGTTACAACAATTGATAGAATCCCAATTCCTAAAATAGTGAGGGGGATTCAATCATTCTTTGGCCAGATCAATTTTGTCAAGATATTTGTTACAAGCTTTGCTAAAACTACAATGTCCATCTCCAAGATGTTGAGAAAAAAGAAACAACTGAATGGAGAGATGAGCCTATAAAAGCATTCAATGACATTAAAAAGGCCATTAAAGTGTAGACATGTAAAATTGACTTAACACTTATCGCACATCCTAAGTGACATTCTCTCATTATCGACATCATTATCACTTAATATCACTACATTTCAAATCAATTGTATCAAAAACCCTATTTTCCTTTAATAATTAAATAATAATGTACATTATTTAATTAATTCACTTTTTCATCATTTTTGACTAATTTAATAAATTTCATTTATTTAATAAAGTCCTAATCTAACTTTATTCCTCTTGATTAATTAAATAACATCAATTATTTAATTATGTCACTAATTTACCCTATTCCTCTAAGTCAATTAAATTATTTAAACTTAATAGTTTAATTAAATAACTTTCCCCTAAACTTGAATAATTAAATAAATTATTCAAAACATCATCTAAAAGGTCAAATCAAACAAATACACCTTTGTTTGCAAAAGTCAAACATGATTTGCATGTTTTTTATTCAAGGGGTAAATGCTTTTGACCGGAGCTATGAACCGGAATACAACCATTCAACAATACCACCCCAATAGGGTTTGAACCTTGGTGGCAAGAACAACAATGCCACCTTTAAACCAGTACACCATGCCAATACCGGCAACATGATTTGCATGTTCAACTCAAAAAGATTAATTAATTAAATCAATTAATTAATTATCCTCACCCACTTTCATTATTGAGAAAATTACGGTCCCTCGATTGCTCACTCTATTCCTGACTGATTCATCAGTTCTTCAATCCCACTGAAGGCTCAACATGATTTCCTCAATACCACAAATTATTCAATCTATTCCCTCAATCCCATTGAATGCTTAAATTGATTTCTTCAATCACATTGATTACATAATCAAAATACACTGATTATTCCCATATAAATCCTCTCAACGGTTTTGAACCATTGATCAGGATATTCTATTACATGATCTTGAGCATTCATTTTGAAACACAAAATATATATAACAAACATATTCCTCAAAAATGATAAGAGAATCAACATATTTTGCACAATGAAGTAATGCCAAAATCACAATCGATCTTTTGAAAAACTTTACACACATCTTTGATCAACACACACACGACTTTCAAGATTTTTGCTACACACAAATGGAGGCTTCACATTGATACAACGAACAATCCAACATCTTTGCGAACACACTTTGACATGGGATGGTAAAGCTACATTGTATTGAATTCACTGTTATTGTTTTTTTTCAATTGCTTTCTTGAATTCATTGTTCTTCGTAGTTTCATTTCGTGAGTAATGGGTATGAATCTTATCTTTTTTTGGGATTAGATTAGTTTCAATTCAAGCATGTTTTGATCTCTTAATGCATATCACTTTCCCGCTTACACACAAAGAAGCACTGGTGCTCAAGTCACTTGATTTTGCTAAGCCTTTTCAATTATTTTCTTTTGCATCATTCCATACTATTGTTGTTGTTCTCCTACAAAAAATGATGAGGGTTATGAACAACCCATTGATTTCTTTAGCATATCACTACAAGTAGTAGAATTGAAGTATGAGATCATGGAAAAGAAATCCTATACTTTGGTCAAGGTTGGGAAGAGCTTTAGGACCTACTTGGTGGGTGCAAAAATAGTGGGTTATGTTCCTAATGTTGTAGTCAAAGACATATTTATGCAAGAGGAAGTCACTGGAAGAAGGTGTAGATGGATCAATAAGATCCAAGAATTTAATATTAATATTCAGATCACTAAACTTGTGAGAGGGCAGGGTTTAGCCAAACTGATGGTTGAATCAAACTTGAGGCCAATCAGATCAATCAAACTGATGAAAGTGTTCCAATAAAGGAATTTTTATTCATGGCTGCCCTTGGTATAAAGATTTTGTATTATCTAAGAATCCTGTGTTGCCCTAACTAAATGAATGATAACAAGAAAAGGACCCTAAAGTTACAAGAAATAAACTATGTTATAATTGAGTGTTTCTTGTATTGGAGGGATAAAGATGGTGTAATGTTGAGAAGTGTTGATGAGAAGGAAGTAGGGAAAATTCTTGAAGAAATGCATAGTGGTATTTGTGGAGGCCATTACACAGCTAAGAAAACTGCCCACAAGATATTAAGATATGGTTATTGGTGGCCTTATCTCTTTTTTGATACACATAAAATGGTAAAAATGTGTTATTTTTGCCAAAAATTCTCTGGTAAGTGAATTTTTTTTGGTACCTCACCTCTTAGAACACAAAATGTAGAGGCTCTTTTTCAGCAGAGGGGCATAGATTTTATTGGTGAATTTAATGAGAAATCTAGTGGTGGTCATAGTTGGATACTTGTTGCCACAAACTACTTCACTAAATGGGTGGAGGAAATTCCTACAAGGAGGGAAACTAGTAAAGTTGTCATTAATTTCATTATGGATAACATATTGATCAGATTTGACACTCCTACAAAGTTAATCATGGAAAATGCAATGTGTTTTAGATCTGAAGAGTTTATTGATTTTTTTAGCATTTATGGAATTGCAATATCATACTCATCCCCTTACCATCCATAGGGAAATGGACAAGCTGATTCCAGTAACAAAAGTCTCGTGAATATCATGAAAAGAGTTATGGAAAAGAATAAAAAAGCATGGGATTCAAAGTTAAAGTTAGCACTATGGGTTAACAAGACAACCATAAAAAAGGCTACAGAAAAGTCCCCTTATGAACTTGTTTATGGACTGGATGCAAGAATACCAATGATTTTTTTTTACCAGTATATAAGTTCATACATGAATATGGAGATGAAATCAATGATAGCATGACTAGTAGGATTAACCAACTGACAGAGTTGGATGAGTCAAGAAAGGCAACATAGAGTGTCGACTTGAAGAAGTAGTTGTAGGTCAAATATTTATTTGACAAGAAAACTACAGACAAAAAAATTGCTGCAAGAGACCTTATTTTAATGTGGAATGTTAGGATCTAGGGTAAGGGAAAACATGGCAAATGTGAGGCCCTTTGGAATGGCCCTTATGCCATTTGTGATAATCATGGTAAAAATTCATATTGTTTTCTGAATATTAATGGAGAATTGTTGGAATTGCTAGTGCATGGACAATTCCTCAAGCCCTACTTTTGATAAGTAGGACATATCCATGCACATTGTACTATATTGTATTTGTATTTTTGGTTGTGGTTGGTTTTTTGGGGTTTTTGGTGGTCTACTCTCCTAGAAATTTCTAAATCCTCACTCTGTTTGTGCAAAATAGACATCCCCAACTAGAGCCACTGGTGGAGCTTGCAAATTCCATGGTCATTTTGAATTGATGAGGTCTTTGATGTTTTGAGATTCCTCAATTGTATCAAATTAGAGTTCAAAACTACAAGATAGGGCTTAAACCCTTCTAAAACCCTAGCATCTCTTTGCCTTGTCACTTTTGGTCTATTCCTTCATTGACCTGCTTGGGTGGTTATTGGATGATTAGTTATAACTTATGTCTTCATTTTTGTGTTGTGACCAACCCCTTTCTCCTAGTGTTACCTTTTTTCCCCGTTGCCTTGCAAAACCTTTGAAGTATCCCTTTTTCAAGATTATTTAACTTCATTGAAATATTTAATCAAATATCATAATTATTCCTTGGTCGTTGTTATGTCTCAAATGTTCATTCACCTAGGCATGACCACCTTTTAAGAACAATGTTATTCAACACATGCAATTTTTTTTCACTTTGGTTGTTCCATCACATTCTCTTCATGTATTGCGTTCTATTCCCATGCTACTGGTCTCCAATTTGCGATGTGCATTGGTAGTTTTCCATTGCAATGCTTCTTCACATCACAAGTTCAACTCTTATGATCTTGTTTCTTGGTGTAATATGCGTTGAATGTCATGATTGTTCCACGTGGTCAGATCATGTTCCATCACAAGGGTCTAATACATCGGCTTTTTGTTTCATGGAGACTAAAGCCGTTCAATGATTGGGTGGAATGTGATGATGACATGGACACGTGGAATAAATCTATTACATCACACTCTAGTGCATCATGAATTCTTGTTCATTGGGCTTATGCTTGTTTGCAATGTGTGATGTTCCAAAATCAATGGATTCGATGAATAAGGGGCGATCCAATAGTCATCGTGCAGGTCATTCACCTCACAGTTGTGAATGATGTCATGATGGGGAAAGATGCAATATTCATAAATGGTGCGATGAGGACTTCAACAACTTTGATTTGAAGACAAGGACCGAGCAACTATCGCATGCAGCCTTTGCATTGTGTTTTTTTGTTGTGATGTTGATGTTCATTTGTGATATGCGAAAGGATCATGAAGGAATATTTAGAGGCCAAATGTCGATTAACTATTGCATCGCATGGGCTTAAGACATCATGATTTTGGGTCTCAACCGCTGAATGCAGGTCACAATACAAGGAGGCCACACGATAACCATTGATCATGCTTCTCATGTTGATCAATGGTCATGTTTTAAAGTTTCATTGGGGGTTGCATCTCGACCATTCGTCTTCGATCTAATGGCCAATATTCAAACTCTAATGGTTTGCTGCTTCAATTCATGGGAAGAGATGTAGAAGTGATGGTTCAACGACATTCTTAGCTCCTAGATCGAATTGGATCAACTTTGTGTCAACTTTTCACACCATTCTCATGTTGCATTCATTGATGGATGGTGCCATTACTCCCTGATGTGTTGCAGAGGCCAAAATTCTCTTGTCAAGGTATGTTTGTCCAAGTTTTGTTGTAGATTTCGTGGGTGATCCATACCCGCATTCATGAGATATTCCTTCTAGAGTATGCTTGAGGTGTCAGAGCCTTGATGACTTGGTTATTACTCAATTCTGGGGGCAATTTGGATGTTTGAATTTGATTAGAGTTCATCTTCCTGCACACCCTAGTTAGGTTAGGGTTAGGTTTTTGAATTCAAATCTTAGTTATGCTTGCACTATAAAGGAAAATATTATTGTCATTTGAAGGGTTCAGTTCTCTAGTCTTTGTCAGTCTTTTCTTTAGGTGGCAAAGTTTTTTTCTTTTGCACTTAGAAAAGGAATGTTGTAAAAGAGTTTCTCTGTAATAACAATAGATGACCTAAATGGTCATTGCATTGTACTTAATGGTGTGTATCAGTTTTATCATCCTCTCCATTATTGTATTCACTACCTTTGAATCAATATAATCAAGGATTGTCTTTTGGTTCTCATTTCATATTTTGTGTTATGAATGTATGAATTGTTAGTTTCAGTTCAAAGAATAGAGTAATTTCCTTTCAATTCAAGTATTGAGGTTGTGTTGTTACAATAAGGATTTGTAAGTAGTTTGATAGTATTGATTATTTGTTGGTTTCTTGCTATAAGGTAGTAAGTTTATCAGAAGCCAAGGGTTGATCTATTTTAGGAGTTTTACTTCATTTCTAGACTCTGTGTGGATAAGGCACTGGTCACTATGATTCTCAAAGCCTAAGTCTAAGTTTGAACCAATTTCTAAAATTAAAAAAACCTTTACTTTTTGTATTTTACCTTTTAGACCCATTTCCATACTACCAAGAATTATTAAGAATATAGAAGGTTGCACTTGGATTATTTAGCCCATCAAATGCCTTCCACCATAGTAGTATGATGATCTGTTATCAAAGGCATCATTCGCATAGAGGTGTTATATGTGTATGATTTTACAGGGGTACCCACCTTGGTTTTGCAAGGCCTAAAGTGCAGAGGTTTTGTTGGTTGGCCACTGACCTAGGGTTTTTGAGTATAAGAAGTAGCTAGTATTTAGGAGAATCTAGATAATCAGTTGGAAACACCAACAACTCTTTTGTTGAAAAATGATATAAAATCTTATTCAAGTGCATACCTAACCCTAGGGAATATCTTACCCTTTTTACATAAGGAATATAGCCATTCAAGAACGTAAGTTCTCCACTCAAAGCAATCTATCCAACACATAGGTAGTCACATCATAATATCATATAATAGTCCTATTATGACTCTAATCTATTTTATTGCAAACAACATAGTCATTCAAGAAATATATACTCATTATTATGATATTATAATTATCAATAATTCTTAGATAACTTCATTTTTCAACGTATATAGTTATGATAAACTCATATCACACTCTATATAAATTCTCTAATCCAGCTTCATGCAAATTAATGAAAACTCAAGCATTCATATCTATCTATTAGCAAGAGGATGCCAATAATGATAGCACAACAATTTCCAAACAACACTCACTCAATTTCAAAATATAAAAGAGAGAAATGGAAGAATAATAATAATCATGCCTAAAAAATAGCTTCCAATAAAAGACTTTCAATCTTATGCTTAGTACAATGGTTCTCCTTGCTATTTCTATGTACTCAAATCCACAATCAACTTCTTCTTACTCACAAAATCACATTGCTATAATGTTCTCACTCACTCAACGATTTCTCTCTCACAAAATAATCTTTAGAATGCACTAAAAAACACAACAAAATGACTCAACAAAAATATTCTCCATCCGAATAAATAAAGAAATGGTAAAATGTACCCCTCTATATATAAAAAATAATGAGAAAAATAATGCTATAGATTAGCTACTGTATTCACCACCTTTCTAATCCCATTTCCACCTCTCAAAAAAATTTACAAACTCAATTCCAATTCTATCACTATGTAGGTCGAATGGCAAGTTGGGCGTCCCTTTTGGTAGTAGAATAAGTCAGTTGGTTGACACATAACAGTCCAAAATGCATTCAGTTTTGTAGTGTAGGAAAAAGTATCCCTTTTTCACACTTAATTTGGGAATTAATATTAAAATGAACTTAATTATGCCTTAGTTTAGTGTTGTAATATGTATTTTATATATTCACATTAAGTTTAGGGCCCTATTAAATAAAATGGACTTAATTGTGCCTTATTTTTGGTGTTGCAAAGTGTACCTTTACACTTTCACACTTATCTAGGGCTTTATTAATTGATTGAGGTTAATTTTCCTTAATTGGTCCATTTAATTTGATATACATACCCATATATATCTAATACAAAAAATATATCTTTTTCTCATCAAAAGGATTCAAAGACAATAACCCTAACATATCTATCAACCCAATAGGATAACAACATTGTTCAACACATACTGACATTGACTCATCAAGGTTACTCTACTGGGTGTAGTACATGTGTGAAAATACTTAGATGATCATGAAAATGGTCTCCATACCAACTTCTTCTCTTGGATGATACTCTCCCTCCCCCTCTAGAGGGTTCAAACCTATCCTACATCCAACTTAGTGCAACAAGAACCAAGTTAACTGATAACATGAAAATCACATTCATTATATACCATTTACATCATTAAAGCATTAAATATCATTCTCATCATAATGCATATTCATGTATTTCATTCATCCATTGAACATATTAAAGTCATAATCTTGCATTTAAAATTATATTTACTCATAAAGGTAAAAGTATTCTAGTAGCTTAGAAATGGGGTGTAACAATGGTCCCATTCTTTGTCTTTGCTACAATATCTTTTTGTTAAGTATTACTCATTGTAAAATCTCTATTAATGCTTTAATTTTTACAAAAAAATAGAAATTATTTAGAGGATTAATCACATCTTCTATCTACTCTAACTTGAACTTAAAGATTTTCTATATTCCTTCTCGACTAGGGCCTTGAATTCTTTGAACTTATTAAAAGTTTCAGATTTATGCTTCAAGAAGAAGACCCATGTATTTTAGCTATAGTCATCAATGAAGGTCATACAATATTGATTTTTGTTTAGGGTGAGAGTTTTCTTGGGGTCACAAAAGTCTAAATACATCAAATCCAATGCTACTTTTTTTCTTGTAGAATTCCTTCATCGAAAGGGTTATCTACGCTGTTTACCTAAAATACAAACTTTATATTTTCTCTTAGAATGCTATAGTTGGTAACCCATAACCATATACTTCTTGGATAAAAGAATAAGCCAAAAATAACTTAAATGTGAATACCATAAATGTTAGAGCCTAGAATGCACTTTTTTCCTCCAATTTTTCAAAGATAATGCACTTTTTTGGTTTTTGTCAACACTTTCTAGCCTTTTTAGACTAGTAGTCCAACACTTAAGAAATTATGTTTTATGTATAGAGAATAATATTATTGTTCCCTATTTTTATCAAACTAAATAATTTTATAATGAATGCATATAAGTTTCATTTCCACTCATATGATTGCAACATCCACTATCTGGGTACCAAACTTTATCTTTTTTCCACACCTCTTATGTTGGTTTGATCTTTGGGGAAGAAGGGCTAACCCTATTTAGGAATTACTTGTGGGTTTGAAGTGAAGCCAACAACTCATCTATTGTCATCTTTATCCTCATGCTCTTTTCTTCCCTCTTCATACACAAACTTGAGAATCAATAAAAAATGCCTTAGTTTCATATTCCTTGCTACCCCTCCTCATGCCCTTTTCTTCACTCTTCATGCACAAACTTGAGAATAAAAAAAGTTTCCTTATTTCATATACCTTCCTACCCCTCCTCATGCCCTTTTATGCCCTCTTCATGCCCTTTGCTGCCCCTCCTCATGCCTTTTTTGGATTGTCATATATCATGTGTATTGTAATTTCATGACTAATTTCATATTTGGGTAAGATATTTCTTTACTCTATAGTACTATGGTGGAACTATTCTATATCTCTTTTTTATACTACAGATACAATTCTTTGTAATTCCGATGAAATTATGAAGGATTCCTTTAACATAGGACAAGCAAGAAGCTAAGAATGCAGAGAAACGAAAAAAATGAGGCAATTGAACACAGTAGAAGAAGACATGCCAATTGAAGAGGAACATGTACCATCAACGAGAGATATGGTATTGATGGCACAAAGGAAACAAATGCAAAAACTTTGTGCAATGAGAGATTTTAATTCCATAGTTGGAGACATGTTCTCTACCACAAGTCAAGATGGAGGGACACCATCTACCACATCTCAACTTGAAAATACATCATCACTCACATGTGAAGAAGGAGGTACACCATTTTTCCAATCTCAACTTCAAGGTACACCATCTATCCCATCTCATTTAAACATTGATGAAATTCCTAATGTTGAGGAAAATTTACCTTTGAGAAGACCTAGAATTTTGCGTAGAAATCCCAACTTTTGGATCAAGATATTGATGAGAATATTTTGCAGCCGATGGATGATAAGATTCCAAAATGTACTTGTAGAAATATGTTAATAAGATTTAGAGATTGTTCTTTGAAAAATTAAATGAAACCGCAAGATGTCAACTACTTGTTGAAATGATGAGAAATATAAAGTATAGGTCAATTATGAATATTCTTGGACTGAGAACATTGGAAGCTTCAAGTGACAAATCTATTGTGAAGAATCTAATGAGTGCATATGAGAGTGTGAGTAGAATCTCACACACCAAAGATATTAATGTCACATGATGTGTCTTTTCAAAAAATAGTAAGTAATCAAATGAAGAAAACTCGTCTCATTAGAAAGACAAGTGAAGCATTGAGAATAAATAGAAAAAAAATTATTGAGACACGTTGTAAGGTGCCAAAGAATTGAGGACACTGATGACAATGAATTATGGGAATTCTTGAGGAGACTACCATGAAAAGATAAATCAATTGTTGAAGCATTGAGATCCCTAATTGATGAATTTTGGAAGAATAACACAAGGGTATCTCTGAAACAAATAGATGTGGTAAGGAGAATTAGTAGTCGAAACCGTGAGCCACATCCAAAGCATTTTTTGGATATGACTCAAACACAATTTTTTGGTAAATTTCTAGAGATGTATCCTCATGTTAAAATTTGTCAAAGATTTTTTAAAATACTAAAGCCTTTATATGTCAAAATAAATCACACATGTACTACTTTTTATTGTAGAGAACATATTGAGTTTTCTAACCATTTTTATGTTTATCAATGTATATATTTAGATTTACATACTAAAAATGTTTTGCAGGACTGTGACATACATGCCCCACCTACATCTTCAAGAGATTTCATATAAAAAAATATGTGAAAGAGAGGAAGGTCAATTATTCTACAAGAAATTATGCTTGGATGACACATGTCAGCATTGTTGTGGCTTGCAATGTATGCCAATATGTGAACATATGGAAAGTACACATGTGGTTGGAAATGAACTAGTAGAATTTGGGAAGTATAAGACAATGGCCTACAGTAAAAAAGATGGTAAAGAAGAAAAAATGTGTGATTTGGTTATTCAAAAGATTCCAATGTATTAGTTTATGTCTATATTTCATGATAGTATAGTGTATGAGTATGAAAGGCATACCCATAGAGCTCGATGGTTGGAATAGAAATTCAAGTTATACAAGGACACGTGTCCACTTGGTAGCATTATTTTAGTCATCAACTTTGCAGAGAACTAAAATCTATAGCCACAATGTGAGGTGCAATCACAGTATTACAACTCCACATAGGTTGCTATATTTGTATGCATAGCATTCATTCATGCTAGTGACAGTACAATGATAGTACAAAGGATGATAGAAAGATCATAAGGGAGTATCATTTTAATATCAGTGATGATCACACACATTCTATAGAGTTCATACAAGGTTGCTTTAAGGTGTTCTACCATGATTTGGATAGAAGGGGTATATCATTCCATCAACATATCATATGGTTGGATAATTGTGTATCACAATTCAAGGAATTGTGGATGTTCTATTGGTTGAGTAGGATGCATAATATTACAGGTGTTCAACATATGTGGAAATTTTGTGGGGCCAGACATGGAAAGGGGGAGCATGATGGTGCAGGAGCATGTATCAAAAGAGCCATAGCATGAAAATACTTTTAGTATAAAGACAATGCGAAGTTGATAGATGTGAAATCAATCATTAAGTGGTGTAATGCTTTTATGGGTCCAGGTAATGAAGGTAAGTCTGCAGTTCATAGATTTTTTTGGTTGATAGATGATACTAACATTGCATAATATGAGGATTGATATACATCGATAGAATCAAGTAAGCTACACTCTTTCATAAGCTCTAATGTAGGTTCATGGAGTATTCATACATGCAAGATGACATTATTTTTGTCTCCATATATAGTTCAAGCTTGTAATGAGTGCGAGTCAAAGGAGTGGGTGGACGAATGGTGGTTAAGTTGTCTAATCCCACTTGAAATTTATTGACTCTTGATGACACTACAACTAACACAGATGGAATCATCAATTGAATTTGATCACATATAAGATCTAGTTCATCTAGGTAATATATCTACTTGCATACATTTTGAAATTCTTAATGTTATCTTACTTTGTAGTATTTTTGTAATGTTGACTAAATTCATTTAATTTGATGCATATATCAATGTAGGGCATGTTTATGTAGTTATTGAAGATGAAGAAAATGAAGAGGGAATGAATTATTACTTTTTTTGTTGTGTTGAGGCCAAAAGGAAATTGGAGGCCCCAGTTATAGATGGAGAAAACATCGAATACCCTACAAGCTTGATGGTTGTTACTGAAACATGGATTAGAAGGTACCCAATTAATAGTGTTAACATTTGGTTGTTTCATGACTTTGACACACATCTGAAGATTCTTCATTAATAAAACCTTGTTGTGGCATACAATGTTCATTTGATCAAATATGGGGGTAGACCTTTGAATAAGAACTTGTGGAAGGTCTGCGAGTTTAACAATGAGGCAATATTTGACATAATAGAGAGTAGAGTAGACTCAGATGGTTCATTGGATTAATTTATAAGTATGTACATTGAATTTTTAAAGTTATTTAATTGAGCACTTTTTTTGAGACATTATTTCATAGATTTAACACAATCCATATGTTTCATTTATGCCCCTCATGAATAAAATATAAAACTATTTGTGTTTCTATGTTTTCAATATTTCTTTTGATATTAATGTATTGCAGTTGATAGTTAGACCTTTTCCTGTCACATTTCAACTTTACTTATGTTTTGGTTCCAAATTTCATATGGCATAGGAAGGACTTACTACCCCTCTTTAACTTAAAGTTTCTCATTTTCTCACTGCTACATTTTTACATATATACAATGAATATTTGGAAAATTATATGCATATTTATGGTAGGTCTATTTAAAATGGTACATAGTGGAATTTTTTGTGATAAAAATTATATTTGTTGTCTTTTGTTGTGTTTCACTATCAAGTCAAAATGAGGCCAAAATTAACTATCAATACCCCTATTGAAACTCTTCATACAATTTAGTTTGGAAAACATAGTATGAGGGTTACAATGGAGATAAATGTCATGACAATGAGATAGCCAAAAGGACTAAAAAAAATATAACCTACACATGCCACCATACAACCAAAAGGTCAATATAACAGAGTAGGGCATCATAAGGAAGGAATTAATAGTAGATTTATAAGGATAAAAGTATTAAGGTTTGAATGATAGTTATGAGAGGGAAGTTATATTATAGTTCAAAATTAAAAGCTTGAAGATAAAGAAATTTGCTAAAGAGCCAAATGATTTTCATAATATGTTGGCATATGGCTAATGGCAACTAAAGTCATTATTTTGGTCCGCAGATTAGGATTTGCTCATACCGACAGGAAAAGTAGATAATAGTGTTCTACCGGTAGAAAGCAGAAAGAATAGGGTATTCGGTCAGTTAGTCGATTTGTATGCTTCACCGGATCATCAGTTTGTGTTGTGGATCCCCGGGATAGATTGTTGACCATATATGTTATCTTACTATTAAGTTTTGTGATGTTTCATTAATCGGTGTATGAGCTTGAAGATCTGGCGATGTTTTTCTGTTTATTTGCTCTTTATGGCCGACCTAGTGAATGTCGCATGTCGTGGATGTATAAGGAGTAATTGTTTAATTGTTTCTTGTGTTGGTTATTTTTTTTTGGGTCGTAGCTATAGTCTAGATGACTTGTGTGTGTGTGCATTAAAGATTGCTCATGATTTGAGCTGACATATAGCAATTGAATTCTTGCTGGCGGATATATATATGAGTTCAGGAAATTCATTTTGGTGTTTGAGTGGGTGAATTGAGCAGAGTAGATGCATGAGAAAATATCAAAAGGGTAGTTGAGTGAATTTTGCTTGTGTAGAAGAAGATTTTGTGAAGCGAATTAAGGCAGAGCAGAGCTAAGTGCAGAGTCTAATAAAATCTTTAGAATTGGATTCATGTGCTTCACCAGAACTGAAACTAGGAATTTGTAGATGCTATCGTCTTAGTTCAACATTTTGTTGTAATCACAAACACTTTTTAAGGCAGTGAGCCTTCCTTATTTTGAGTAGTGAGCTCTAGGCAGTGTGCTTGAATGCATGTGCATTCCCTTTTCTTCATAATTTTAACAGAGTATCTAAATTGTGGATTAATCTCCACCGTGGTTTTTCCCCTAACAAGGTTTCCACATAAAAATCTTGGTGTTATGGTGTTCTGATTGTTTCTTTAATGTGCTTGCATCTTTACTTTTGTTTAAATGTTGTAGATGGTTTATAATCTGAATTGAAGTTTAGAATATTGCTGAACACTGATTCACCCCCCCCTCTTAGTGTTCCTTGAGTCCAAAAATTGGTATCAGAGAGGGTTCCTCTATAGGAAGTTTAACAACTTGAGGTGGATCTTGGATTGCAATGGACTCTGGTGGTCTTCAACAACAACTTATGGTGGCACTTGATGATCTTGATCAGTTTAAAGTAGTAGTCATGGAATTAAAAGAAAATCTTGTGGATGTTGAAAAATTCATTCAATCATTAAAGGATAAAATCAATGAGTCAAGAGAAAAAAGGAAGGAACTTTGTGATTAGCTGAAGTAGAAAGAAAACAAAAGCTTGGAAGATGTTCACCTGAATCAGACCCTAAAAGAGATAACTGAAGAATGTGAAAAAATTGCTAGGAACAATGATACTCTAAAGCTTGAGATGGAATATGTGGTGATGAAGTTAACTAAGGAGATTGAAGAAAGAAAGAAGAATGAGGAAAATCTGGCCCAGTCTTTAAGAGAAAAATTTGAATAATGCAACATAGTTAATAGTGGATTAATTCAGCTGGAGATTGAACTGCAAGAACCCAAAAATAATGAACATGAGCTTGAAAGACAAATAGTTATTCTCATAGATGAAGTCACTACTGCAAATGAGTATAAGGAGAAGTACAAGATTAGTTCTGCTAAGCTTGATGAGCTGACTAAAGGACAAAAGGAAGCAAATGATAAGCGAGGTCTTGGCTATGAGAAAGGTGAAAGCTTCGAATCTAAACATAAGGATTCCAAATAGAAAATTTAGATGAACAAAGGTAGAAGATATCCAGTAAGACAACCCAATGCTCAAAAGTTTAATGGTTACTGCTTTGCTTGTAACAAATTTGGTCATAGGGCTTCTCAGTGTAGAAGTAAAATAAATTCAAGCAGTCCATCATTTCCCGGTTAGTGTTTTAGTTGCAACAAGTTTGGTCATAAGTCAATTGAGTGCAAAAGTATGTCTTTCAGTGTAAGGAATGCTAAATGCTGTAATTATGGAAGATTTGGGCATGTTTCTAATCAATGCAGGTCAAAGGGGAATCAATGGGATGAATGGTCTAGACAAAGAAATCCAGTATGTTACATTTGCAATAGATTTGGTCACATTGCAAGATTCTGCATGAACAAAAACATGGATAGAAGAGGTTCGGTATACAAAGGAAGAATTTCATAGAAAGATGATAAAGGAAAAGGGAAAGTGATAGTGGAAGAACTAAGAGATCAGATGAAGAAAACATGGGCGAAGAAGAGTGAATCTAATGAAGGAAATAAGCCCGCACCGGAAGCAGCCTCCGATAGTTCCTCCGGAAATTGATCTCAGGTCATTGGCCTAGGGGGAGTTTTTTTTTTAGAAAAATCCTTTGTCCCCCCTGTCAGTAGTTGGCACCAAAATGCAGGGAATTTTTAGTAGTTGTGCTACCAGTCTACAAATATGTCCGTGAATCACTTATGCAAAAAATTGGGATCTGGAAGGTTCGTAGATGGATTCTTCTCTTGTTGTATGAGAAAACAGAGTAACTAGAATTCCTAGGGAAAAAAATTTAATGCGAAAAAAAGGTTAGGTCTGTGAAGCTATAAAAAGGTATTTGGAACCCTCATTTGTCTCCTTGCATTGAAGAAAGAACATGAGATATTTTGTAGTAGAATTTCGAAGGAGTCAAGTAAATTTGGTGGTGAATTCATTAGGTATTTTTGATCGCTTGTTGAATTTCTAATTTTGTGCTCGGTAGAAAAACCTGTTCGGTACAGAAAGAAAAATGAAACAAATCAAAGGAATTGTGAATCTGGACGAATATAGCAGTAGAAAGATCAAGGATGTGAGAAATTTATTTCCAAATGATGAATTGAAGTGGCTTAAAGGTGTGAAACATAGAAGTTTGGACATTTGGAATGAGTTTCCTTATTTTGACAACGCAAAAGTTGTTAGGTTTATCTTGAACAGATTGAATGAGGACATTCTAACCTTGGATAAACCCTATCTTATTTCGAAGGATGTGATTAGAAATCTAATTGGTCTATGCAACGATGGGGATTTTCTAAAAAAGAAGTCGATTCGGAACAAGAAAGTCAAAACCCTAACCGAAGTAACAGGAGATCAAAGGGCATTGGTAATTTGAACAATCAAAGATTTGATAACAAGGTACATTGCACATGGGATTTCATACAAAATTTTCTTTAGAAACAGGGAAGGCGCAACCTTGGTAGGTGCAATTTACATATCTCATAAAATAATAATGGATGATCAAGAATTTGACCTGTGCATTTTGCTAAAAGATCAATTGATGGAGAATGTGCAATTAACAAAGGATGCAAATTACCCCTTTAGGTTTGGTACTTTGATCATATGTATCATGATGTATTTTCTGAATTGTCTGCCTCAAATCGATAATGTGGTATGGAGGGAAAATGAACTAGTTTTTAAGCAATTTTTTGAACATTTCAATACTCTAGAAAATTGTGAGCAAGTTTATGCAAATTTCTTTAGAGAGTTGCTAGGAAAGTTTGAGAAACTAGCATTTCCTTTTTGACAAAAGCACTTGAAATTGGATAATCTTTCGGTAAAATAGAAAGGAAGTAGAAAAGAGCCCTAGAATTTTTGATGACACTCCTCTGGTACACAAGTCTCCTAAACTTGAAGGAAAAGGCAAAGGGAAAGTAATTTTGGATATAATAGATGAAGATTCTGATGAGTACACTCCAAGGGATGAACCAAAATCAATTGAACTGGATTTGATAATAGCATAAGGAAGCGAAGAAGAAGGTGCTTTAGTCAAAACAAAGATATTGCAAATTGTTCAAGAAAAATATGGGATGCAAAAGATTGTTGATATATGGTTAGAAAAACCCTCATATGAGCAAGACCTGATTGAGAGCACTCTAGGTAGTTACTTTGTGCATAATAACATTGAGTTGGAAAGTTTGCAGAATGTACTTCCTGAAGAGTTGATTGAATGTATTAGGGAAACTATGGCCTCTGAATCTCAGGATAAGAAAGAGGAAGAAATGATTTTACATTTGAAGGAGCAGTTCAGGCTATCCCTTACCAAATTAAAAAGGAAAATGAATGTGTTGAGGAAATGTATAAACTCAACAAATAACATCTACAATTATTGTCTTCATTGGCCTCATGTAGTTGGGAAATACAAGGTCAAGCTGGAGTAGATTGAAAGTGAAATGAACAAAATTGGTCAAGATTATAATATGTTTCAGGACTAGGAAGGTATAGTAAAGAAAAGGATTCATGAGTTGCAGACTGAGCATGCAAAAGTTCACTTTTCTAGAAACACTCTTGTGGAAACTTTCTGGAAATGTGGAAACTTTCTGGAAAGTGAAGGATTTAACTAAATGCAGATTGGAGCAGCTAATTGAAGTGTTGAAGAAGGGAGAGAAATTAGAAGGAAGAATCACAATTCCAGAATCCCTCATCCAGATCATCAACCAAACATCAAAAAATAATAGTTTGATCATAATAATTGGGATTGCAGTAGATGCTTGGAAGAAATTTCTTCCAAAAATGAAAGACAAGTATAAAATAATTTTCTGACTTGTGCAACAGTTGTAGGTCTACAAATTTTCTAAATTAGCGAAGGGAGAGAGAGCGGTAAATTTTTTGTCATTGATGTCAAAGGGGGAGAGAGTGCAGTGAAAAATGCCTTGACATTCTAAGGGGGAGCAGTGTTTTGAAAGAAAGTTGTGTTTTGAAATTTTGAGCTTTGACAACATAATCTCTTGGTTTCTACACTTAGTCATTTTTCACTAAGTGTTCCCATGAATGCCAAAGGGGGAGATTGTTGGCATATGACTTCTAGTTTTTTCATTGATGGCAACTGAAGTCATTATTTTGGTCCACAGATTAGGATTTTCTCATACCGAAAGGAAAGTAGAGAACAATGTTCTACTGGCAGAAAGTAGAAAGAACAGGGTATTTGGTCATTTATGCTTCACCAGATCATCAGTTTGTGTTGTGGATCATCGAGATAGATTATTGAGCATATATGTTATCTTACTGTTAAGTTTTGTGATGTTTCATTAATTGGTGTACGAGCTTGAAGATCCGACAAGATATTTTTCTGTTTATTTGCTCTTTATGGCTGACCTAGTGAATGTCGCATGTCACAGATGTATAAGGAGTAATTGTTTAATTGTTTCTTTTGTTGATTATTTTTTTTTGGGTCGTAGCTATAGTCTAGCCGACTTGTGTGGGTGCACATTAAAGATTGCTCATGATTTGAGTTGACATGTGGAGAATATTTTGTATTTTATTTGAAGCTGACATATAATAATTGAATTCTTGCTAGCAGATATATATGTGAGTTCAGGCAATTCATTTTGGTGTGTGAGTTGGTGAATAGAGTAAAGCAGATTCATGTGCAAATATCAGAAGGGTAGTTGAGTGAATTCTGCTTGTGTAGAAGAAGATTTTGTAAAGCAAATCAAGGTAGAGAAGAGCTAAATGCAAAGTTTGACAGAAGCTTCAGAATTTGATTCATGTGCTTCACCGGAACTGAAACCAGGATGCTATCTTCTTAGTTCAATATTTTGTTGTAATCACAAATATTTTGTAAGGCAGTGAGCCTTCCTTATTTTGAGCAATGAGCTCTAGGCAGTGTGCCTGAATGCATGCACATTCCCTTTTCTTCATACTTTTAATAGAGTATATAAATTGTGGATTAATCTCCACCGTGGTTTTTCCCCTAACAAGGTTTCCACATAAAAATATTGGTGTTATGGTGTTCTGATTATTTCTTTCATGTGCTTGCATCTTTACTTCTGTTTAAATGTTGTAGATGGTTTATAATCTAAACTGAAGTTTAGAATATTGTTGAACACTGATTCACCCCCCCTCTCAGTTTTCCTTGAGTCCAACATAATATACCTCTCCAATTATCTTTACTCTTGCATGTTGGTGTAAATAAATTCTTGTACCTAGTTTTTTCATTACTAGGGGACTTATTTACATGTTAAGTTTACTTATGTCTTAGGATTAATCTTTCTAGAAGGTGTTAGTTGTCATTAGTTGTTATCTTATCTTTTGACTTGTAACACATGTGAACCTAGGTAGTTGTGATAAGTTGTCTCATGTCATATGATTAAGACACTTGTCATAATCTTATGACATCTTGTATCTCACCTTGGCTATATAACCAAGGGGTCTCTACTATATTATACACACATCCAACATTGAATCATAATTGATAAGAATACAGTTTATTCTTGTCATATTTAGATCTTCTCTCTTTGTGCTTTTCATTTGTCCTTTAGATATTGGTAGGCTATCTCCATAGACAATTCTAATATGGTATCATAGCAGGTTGGGTGCCATTAGATAGTCTTTTTATGAAGAGAGACGATAAATCTTGAATAGTTGAGTATGCTCTTCTCTTGCATCGTATGATGATCTAGAGAAATTCTTGTAACTAGTTTTTTCACTGATTCACTCTTGCATGTTGGTGTAAATAAATTTTTGTGCCTAATTTTTTCATTACTAGGGGACTTATTTACATGTTAAGTTTACTTAGGTCTTAGGATTAATCTTTCTAGAAGGTGTTAGTTGTCATTAGTTGTTATCTTGTCTTTTGACTTGTAACACATGTGAACCTAGGTAGTTGTGATAAAGTTGTCTCATGTCATATGATTAAGACACTTGTCATAATCTTATGACATCTTATATCTCACCTTGGCTATATAACCAAGGGGTCTCTACTATATTGTACACACATCCAACATTGAATCATAATTGATAAGAATACAATTTATTCTTGTCATATTTAGATCTTCTCTCTTTGTGCTTTTCATTTGTCCTCTAGATCTTGGTAGGCTATCTCCATAGCCAATTCTAACATGGTATCATAGCAGGTTGGGTGCCATTAGATAGTCTTTTTATGAAGAGAGATGGTAAATATTGAATAGTTGAGTATGCTCTTCTCTTGCATCGTATGATGATCTAGAGAATCAGAAAAGCTTGATAGAAATACTAGATTTGTAGGGTTCCATTTTTGGCTCTTTATTGTAGGTTCATATTGGAGCTTGTTGATGCAAATCTGAGCTCACCATTGAGTTCAGGAGGTTTGAGATAGTTGATTTTTCCTTTTGTTTCATCCAAATCAGACATATGAGGCCAAATCTATGAGGGTTTGAAGCTGAAGAGTGGTTGCTAGATCCGGAAGGTAGCTACATTTTTGGAGCATTTTGGGTCAAATCTAACCCTACCATCGTGTCCAAAAGGGCCAAAAACCTTAAGATCAACTATCAATTCGTTGAATTTGGAGCATTTGTTCACTGAGGAATTTTTTTTTGGCTAGGGGGCCGTACGGCCCTGCAGGTTGCACCATTAATACAATCGTACCATTGTTGCAAAAAAATTGGCTGAAAAAATATGAAATTGTATTGCAAAATTTTTTATTTAAAAATTTGATTTTAAAAAATATTTTTCAGATTTAAAATATATATTTGAAAAAAGTCATTTGTAAAATTTTTATTTAAAGCTTGCATATGCAGGTATTGCATACACAGTACCTACATAGAGGAAGACACTTCGCCAGTCGGCGGAGGCCACGTGGCGCAAGGCAACAACCCCCAAAAACTGATGGTCCCATATAAATTCGGCCAGAATGAAACAAAAGGGCATCGATTAAATCATCGGTCAAATGATTTTGTATTTATTATAGGGTATATTCTAGATTCTCATGAATATTTTGGTGAGAAGATTCTGCCGCCGAAAAGATTTCGAAGAATATTTCGACTGTTGGTCGCTCGGGAGAATATTCTGGCAAGGGAGGGCATATTCCACTTTGATGACCAATGGAACGTCAAATTTAAACCTGCATTTTTCTAGCGCCAGCGCCACGCCAGCATTGCTGAATTTTTTTTTCCCCCTTCATGGATGAGCTTTTTTATTTTACAGTTCAACTTCGAAGGTTCATAACTTGCTCATTTTGACTCCTTTTTTTGAACAATTTTTTTTTTATTTGGGTTAGTTTTTCACGCTCTTTGTAGTGGTACAATCAAAATTTGGTTTTGGTTTCTAGATTTTCCAGAAATTGTAGATTCTCATAGGTGTTGTTGCTTCGTCCTCATTTTAGGAACTTTAGGAGCTCATATCTTGCTCCTATGGTAACATTTTTGGGTGAATTTGTTTTTAAAGTACATATTTTTTGTGTACTTTCTAGTGGTGTAATCAGTTTGATCTCATTTGCTGTAAAATTTTTACTTTGATCCTGTGACCTATTTTGGCATTTGTAAGCACTAAGATCAAGTCTAGCTGCTTGTTTTTGGCATCTAGCAGCTATAAACACACAAAATATATAGTGCCAAATCATATATTTCTTGGGGGTTTTTATGATTGAGTAATTTGGGGGGTAATCTTTTGCCTTTGTTGGCTTATGGACCTCTTGATTAGTCTATTGTGTGACTAAATTGAGGAGTTTAATATGGGCATCAAACTACATCCTGCTGTAATAAGGTTAAATCGATGGAACTTTAAGTCTTGGTGAGATGGAATCCTAACACATTGTAGGTGGTTTAATCTTTTTCCATATCTCTATGGACTAGTTCCTAAACCTTCATCAAAATGGAAGAGAGTTATGTGGGACATAAAAATAGAAAATATCCTAGGAGTAATTGGTTGTAGTTGTGATATTGATAGACAAATGACCATTGATGGTATTGAGATCCCTTGTGACCTTATTACCAGACTTTGGGAGATGTATGGAGACTTGAATGAACCTACATTCCCAAAGGATCTTGTTGTGGATTGTATTGTTCAACTTGTAGAGTTTAGACCTATTGATGATAAAAAAATTGAAACACTTGTTGATTGGGAAAGTTATGGTAGTCTTGATGACATAGAACCTTCTCCTTCTCCTCCTATAGAGACATCTATTGAGACTTCAGTTTCTGTGGCTCCTAATCTAGATTTAGAGGGTTCATCTTCTTCATATTTGAGTCAACATCTTGAGGTTGAGGACTCTTCTAATCCAACATTGGCAGAAGCATATACTATTGTACCTAAGGATGCTTGTGATTCAACAGTTTTGGTTCCTTGTGATTCAGTGCAACATGAAATTTATTGTCTTTCAGATTTGGCTATTTTGGATGACTTCTTGACAGGTATTTCAAACTTGTTTGTGGAGTCTCATATTGCAGATGTGGGAGAAATCATTGATGATATTCATCTTCTCTTTGATGGAGATGTTCCTTCTGCAGTTGTTGCAAGGGAAAAAATTGACACTCTTGTTCAATATTTACATGATCATTCTTCGTAGTTTGAAGTGACTGTGGATACTTTTGGACAACATTTGGAGGAGGCTTCTTTGTCTTTAGAGGGGTTAGCATTGTCTTTGGATTGTGTTTTACATTCATCTCTACTAGATTTTGGATTTTCCTCTTCGACAGTGTGGCCTAGAATGTCTGTTTGGAGTGTGTCAACTTTTGACATCGACATGGAGACACTTGAGCATGCTTCAGAGATATCATCACATATCATACATATTCCTGATATCCTACATACCATCATGGTTTTGTTTCTTCCTAAGGGGAGGAACGTTGTTTGATGAGATTGGATCATCTTCAACATTCAATGTCGAGCTTCTACCATCATTGTAGGAGACTCAACATTGAGGGGGGCTGCATGGTCTCTCTTCTACTTCTCTCTTATGGGGGGTATTTTTCCTCGCATGGAGTTTTGGCCTTCTCATTCTTCATTGAGAGCATTTCATTTTTTTTATTTCATCTCTCTTTTGGGGAGGAGTTTTGTCCCACTAGTTTTTCTCATTTTCTCTATTTGTGAGAGATTTATTTTGCATATGTACATGGGTACCTAACATTACCTCATAGTCAAGACCCATCTTTGTGTCATTTGCATAATAATATCCTACTCCCTAAGTTGCACTTAAGGGGGGGTGTTGGTGTAAATAAAGTCTTGTACCTAGTTAATTCATTACTAGGGGACTTATTTACATGTTAAGTTTACTTAGGTCTTAGGAATCTTTCTAGAAGGTGTTAGTTGTCATTAGTTGTTATCTTATCTTTTGACTTGTAACACATGTGAACCTAGTTAGTTGTGATAAGTTGTCTCATGTCATATGATTAAGACACTTGTCATAATCTAATGACACCTTGTATCTCACCTTGACTATATAACCAAGGGTTCTCTACTACATTGTACACACATCCAACATTGAATCATAATTGATAAGAATACCGTTTATTCTTGTCATATTCAGATCTTCTCTCTTTGTGCTTTCCATTTGGCCTCTAGATCTTGGTAGGCTATATCCATAGCCAATTCTATCATTGCATTCCTTGAAACAAAAAGGGATATGTATAGGATATTGGAGATTATAAACATTTTGCATCATATATTTGAATGCCCATCTCTACTACCATCTCCACCTTTTCCATTACACTTTGAATGGACTGTTATCAATTGCAAGATTGATGTATCTATAAGGAAGGGGAAAATTCATGAATAAAGATGGCTAAGATCAAGTAGCAACCAGTCTACCTAAAATATTTTCCCAAATCCCAAATCCAAAACAAGAAAGCACAATCAACATGAAAATAAAATGAATATCAAAACTAATCTAAACTCCCCATGTTGAACTTGATTATCTTCCTTGCTTCTCCTCCATTCTTCTCAAGTTGCAAGATTTCCATTAGATTTTGGTGTATCCAAGTACCTACAGATGACAATGAATGATAGCAATAATTTCAAAGAAATGTGGTTGTAAATCCAAAATGAATGAGACAACCTTCTTTTATATAAAATCTTCTCAAATAGACAAACAAGATCAAAAGTCTAGAAGATGCCAATATCAATAGTTGAGGTTTCATGCACCACAGAGTAGTGGGCTAGGGATGGCTAAGGATAGACGGTCAAGATTGGAATAAGAATAGAAGGAATTTGTTGGATTTTGTGAATGTGTTTCTGATATGTGGTTGTCATTGATGTCAGCACTATTAGCATTTGGTGTATTGAAGGCTGTATATGTCAAGGATATTGAGAAAATTGTTAAAAGAAGTGTTGCAGGTTCCTTGTGGAACTGTGAAGGTCATGAATGTGTCTTGTTCTATGCGTTGAAGATCAATTGTTGTGGATTAAAGGGTTTTCTATGGAGTGTATCTAGTTCATCCACCAGAAGTTTCAGAGGTTCGTGTGAAGATCTGTTTGTGCTATGAACTATTGTGTTCTGACAATATATTTGTGGGTTCTGTCAGTGTTCCAGAATGAAGTCTGTGTGTTTCTATTGCTGCAGATGCTTCTCTATTGTTTCTTGGTGCTCGTGGATGCTTCTAGATTGTGCTCTATCTTTGTGGTATGTCCACATTGATCGGTGTGCTCATGGTCAAATATTTTTCTTTGTATGTTTAGTTTTTCATGTTCTTGGCCGACATGATGGTGGTAGCGTGTTGTGGATCTTCGAGGTGAAATTATTTGAAGTATTTTTGTGTTGGAGTTGTTAATTTGGGTCTCCACTATGTTGTGGCTGACCTTGGTGGATTCACATTGCAAATTTATTTGTAAATTTGGGCGGACATTGGAAATGTGTTTTATATTTTTGGCTGACTAAGTTGTTGATGTAATCTCATGTCATGGATATATAAGAGAGTTTGTTTCATCGGTGTAGTGTGTGCTCAGTATGCTCAGAGTGCTCGGTGTGCTCTTGTGTGCTCTTGTGTGAATATCATTCGATTTCAGAGCAGAGTGTGAAGGAAATTGAGTGAAGTGTTAAGAAGTTTGAGTGAAGAGTGAAGAAGGTTTTCCGTGCTTAACTGGAACTGTAATCAGGCTTGTGTAGAAGCTATTTTCTCAGTTCACAATTTAGATGGTCTTAATCCAAACCTTTCTTTGGACAATGAGTCCTCTTTTGTATTTGAGCAGTGAGCTCTAGGCAGTGTGCCTGAATGCATGTGCATTCCCATTATTCTTATACTTTTAACAGGGTATAATATTGTGGACTAACATCCACCATGGTTTTCCCCCTAATAGGGTTTCCACGTAAAAATCTTGGTGTTCTATGTGTTTCTGATGTGTTGATTCTCTATGGTTTATTATTCATTCATCAGATCTGAGATTGAGTTAAGTAAAGATTGAAAATTTTAAAATATTCCGTGACAACTAATTCACCCCCCCTCTCAGTTGTCTGTCCTTATTTTGCCAACAAAATCAATGATCAATATTCAAAAGAAGAAGTGGAGGGAAAGTGGAGGAATTAAATAATAAGATTATTTAATTCATGGAGAAGCATGTGAGGGATTAAATAATGATTTAGATTATTTATTTGTGGAAGAAGAGGGAAATGGGTATTTAATTGAAATGATTGTGCAACCATTTAATTAAATTTGGAGGAAATGGGCGAGAGGAATTAAATAAATAAATTAGATTAATTATTTAATATTGGAAGAGTGGTAAGGAATATTTTAATAATTAAAATAATTATTTAACTATAGAAGGATGAAAAGATTAATGAATAGAGAAATAATTAAAAATAATTATTTAACCATAGATGAAAAAGGTGAAAGGTGAATAATTAAATAAATGGGAATTTATTTAATTATAGGAAGAAAATAATGTTAGCGACATAATTAAATAAATATTTAATTTATTTAATTAATCAAAGAAGAATAAAGACAAGGAAACAAATTAATTAAATAATTAAAATTATTTTATTAATAGAAGAATGCGACCAAATAAAATAATTAAATAATTAAAATTATTTGATTATGTAGGGAAGGAGGAAATCGATGCATAAAAATGGTGTTCATAGACTAAGACATTTTTCAGTGTCTACATTTTGCCCCTCTTTGACATAATGTGATTTTGAGCGTTGTGTCAAAGAATAGATAAGAAAATTAGGTTTAGATCCTACCCCAACGTGCCCCAACAAAGGTGGGATAGACCTATGCCTCCTTAGATTTTTTTGAAAAAATGTGAAAAGGTTTTCTGACAAGAAAATTTCATGCACAAATAGCAAAAGGTTTCATTTATAGGCCTCCAAGAAGCTCATATAAGGTTTTGGGTTCAACATTTAGCACAACTAGTGAAAAAAAGAGGTAAAAATCCTATTTTGGAAAGGTATAAGTGTGATTAGGTTGCTAAAAATAGTCATTTGTGCATTTTAACCTTGAGCGAATAGTGAGAGAGAGAGAAAAATTGCTACAGAGGTGCTGCCAAGATGTCGCTAGTACCACATGTTGCACACCAAGAATATCGGGTCCAGACATACAAATGACCAAAGGGCTTAAGGGATGTGGTAAGTAAACCAACCTTTCCTTATAATTTTTTCAATTTTTGGTAGGTTTAAGGCTCCAAAAGGGGGAAAATATATGCAACGAACCCCATTTGCCACATTTGTTATCAAACACATTGCAAGTGAATGCAGTTCACTGCATTTTCTCGGTGAGACGCAAATGATGAGGATTAAGCCACTACTGATTTTTCGTGATGCAATTAAAATTTATGACACAAGTATAGGATTTAACAATGCATGTGTGGTTTTGAGCTGCATGTTTGATTTTGAGATGCAATTGTGGGCTTGAATGATGCATTTGCAAAAATAAACCGCATTTGGATAGAAAGCAACCCATTTGATTGTTGAAACACATATACTAGACAATGCGGTGCATTTTCCTATTTAAATTTTTTCCCTAATTTAGGTAAAAAAAAGTGTGACCAAGGTCAAATAGGTTGAATTAGGGTTTATGATTGACATAATGTGATCAAAAATTCCACTAGACCCTATTTACACACAAGAGAACTAGCCATCGAGTTTCAGATTGTGTCAACAACTAGATGATGACTAGAGGGATCGACTGTTGTCCCTAGGATCATACTACATCACTTGTGTGCCCGTGATTTGGGCTAACAAGGGCCTACTAACTACATTGGTTGAGGGATGGCACTTAAAGACTAGCTCTTTCCATTTTTTGATGGGAGAGGCTACAATGACTCTTGAGGATGTGTGGTGCATCCTCAGACTTTCAATCTACGAGCAATGCATGTCCTATGAACCACATCGAGGGTATGCTGTAATTGTGGAATCTTTCGATCATGAGGAAGTTACAGAGCTGGGTGAAGAGGAGTATGAGATCAGCTAGGATGTACTCATAGAGAGATATTATCTCTTCATCATTATCCTATGCAGTGTTATTGGTGGAGTCGTGTGCCCTGATTGGTGGGGACATGGGTTTTTGATAGGTTGGGGGGAGATGCTTGTTGGCATGCTTACTTGAGATGTGGTTTATGCTTGGGGGCCATGTATGTTTGTGATGTTATACTTTCATCTACATGATGTGGAATATCGGGGTGCATAGAGAATTATTTGTGAAACTACTCTCTTTATGGTTTGGGCTTGGGAGCACATCGTAGTGTTTTGAACGCCAGTTCAAATTCAACTTGGAGAAGGTTTTCAATATGTTTTCATTTATGGAGGCAAGGTTACACAGATCCATGCTAGTGATGTTGGTTACTGGAGACACGCCATTGATATATTGGATATATTCACCTGGAGGCCTTACAAGGATGGGACCCCATTTGTTGAGAACGATGACCACTTGCTATACTGCCGCTCGAATCAGTATCTGATTGGACACATAGTCCAATCACAACATATTATAGAGAGATATTTTCTAGAGCAGGTTTACCAAAATTTTGGCAAGTAATAGGGGTTACTAGTAGGAACTGTAAAGTTTTCTTGGTCTAGCCAAGAGATCCATCCATGGGGTGCTCTAATTCTTGTGACCACAAAAGAATAAGATATTGATGATCATAAGCCATTCTAGTGGGCGGAAAGGCTAGAGCTCGTAGATGCAGGGACCACACTTGATTATGATGCCTGGTGGACACTACACAAGCCCATACCATTGATAGATCCATATAAGCCTGCACCAGTTAAGAGGTGCTTGAGAGGGTTGAGGAGAGGACTGCGGGGCCAAGGTCAAGGTTGGGGGATGATGGAGGATGAGGGGACATAGGGGAGGATGGAGGAGATGATGGAGATGGAAAAGATGGAGGGGGAAGAGGCAGAGGAGATAGGGGAGGTTGGGATGTGAGGGGTAGGGTCAAAGATAGATGACCACAAAGTCCATTGAGGTGAGACAAAGGAAAATAGGTAGAGGAGGCCCCTCGTCAAGAGGGAGAGGTCAGAGTGGTAGTGGTAGAGGTTGCAGGGTAGGAAGATGTACCTCCTCATCAGGAGGAGAGATAGGCGAAGGAGTAGTTGAAAATTGAAATTGGTGTAGATGTTGAGGTTGAGGAGGTGGGTTGAGATGAGGAGATGGAAGACCAGGAGGAGGAGGAGGAGAGAGAGAGGGTGGTTATGGAGGAGGCACTAGAGGAGATCCCCATCGTCAAGGTGATGGAGGTAGAGAGGGAGGACCAACCAATGGATTCCCAGATTGTAGGGTTGCAAGAACAAATACAGGTAGCGCAGGTCGAGGTACAATAGTTGAGGGTGGAGAGGGATACATGGCTATCATTAGGGAACAATATGCTGAGTAGAGCTCTATTGATTTCATCAGCAGGATTAGTGGTCCATCGATGGATTTTGCATGAGAGCTTAGGAGATCTATTCAGAATGAGTAGTACTAAAAAAACCTCTATGAGAGAGAGGTTCCTTTGAAGTGCAAGGAGCCTAGTTTTTCAGTAGCCATGAGCCGATCACAAAGTAGGACTCATGGTGCAAGGGCACCCAAACTCAATTTTTTGTAAATGAGGTCCTAGTTAAGTTTTCAAGTGTTTTTGAGTTTTGAAATTTAAATAAGGTCATCTTAGACCATTTTCTTATGTAATGAGTGGTGTTAGTTGGTTTTAGAGGTCTTTAAGAGTTCATGTTGTATTTGTCAAAAGGTGTAAAAATTGCAAAAGTTGTCAATGTGAAAAAGTTGTAAAAATGCATTAAAAGGAATACCAACGGTCAAGTTGGTTCAAATGGAAGTTGAGCCATTTTTTTAGGGAGAAAAAGCTTAAATAAGCCTCTAGAACTCAAGGCAAGGTTGTTGAACAAGTTTTGATTGGTGAAACAAATAGAAAAGCTCTTGAAACTCTATAATTTTCTAGAAATTTGTTGTTCTTTGCATCTGTATGGTTCCATACAGCGTTCCTTGTGACTAATTTTCATTTGAATTGATAGTACCATGTGTTAGAAACATTCTAAAGTAGGTTTGATAGGTTTTCATCAAACTTGAAGGATTTGGTAGCCAATTTGCTACAGGCGGCCTGTGAACCCAGAAATTGGGGTTTTGAAGACATAAAAATGAAAATTTGACTCATTCCACATATTGTGTACTCTTTGGATCAATGGAATGAGTCCATTAGGATAGAAATAGGTGTAGGAGTTTATTTTTGGAGCAGGGGAGGACTTTTGAGTGCTTGGGCATGATGCCCTAGAGTGAAAAGTATGAAATTTGAGTGAATTTTGGAGGTTTTAGGTTGGTTAATGTTGTAAAATTTGGGGAAAGCAGTTTCTGAAGGTGTTTTATGTTTTTTCAGTTCATATAAGGCATGTTGGAGCTGTTGGAAAGGAAATATAAGTTGTGGAAGAACTGTTTTCAATAAACCCTCCCTTAACCAAGCTTGTTAGAGGGTTTTATGGTTACTACTGTTAGAAGGCATTTCTCAGACAAAGTGTGATGGATTTGGAGGTTTTGAAGGCTGGTAATTGATTTCCCATAGGTCCTTAGAGTTGGAAAGAAGTTTTGAGGGTACCTCCTTTGTAAAAGTTACCTAATTGAAGGTCTTGGACAACGTAGAAGCACTTGTTTGTGGGTTTTGTTTCAAAGGAGTTGTGAGATATTTTGTGATATGTTTGGTAGAACTTAATGGGTGCTTGAATACATAAGTGGTTTGATGGTTCAAGTTGGAATTTGTGAGTTAAGTCCAAAGGAATAGGTCTGTAGACCTATAAGGCAAGCTAGTTGAAATTTTGGAAAGTTGATGAGATTGGGTTTTAAGGGTTGCAAGATTGTGTCAAAAGGCTTGAATTGTGATTAGTAATTAAAAAACTCCTTGCTTTGCATCAATTGGTATTAGAGCTTAGGAAGTAGATCTTTTGAAGGAGAATTTGAAGAGTTACAGTGAAAGATTGAAAGGTAAAGAGTCAAGATGCCTCCAAAGGGTAATAATGTGGCTAGGAAAATGTAAGAGATGGAAGAGAATATTGAGAGAGAGATTAGAAAGTTGAGAGAACTACAAAATATGTTGGAAACAAGACTGAAAAGTGTTGAAACAGGTTAGAAAAGAGGTGTGGTTGTAGGGGATGAAAGTGACACTGAAGATGAAGAAGATGAAGAGTATGAAGATTTGGAAGAAAAGTTGGATCCAGAAGAGAAAAAGATGGAAAGGATCCTAAAGGTAGTAAAAGGAAACAAACACAAGGTAAAATTTGATTTTCCTATGTATGATGGTAATCTTGATGATGAAGCACTATTAGATTGGATTACAACATTATATAACTTCTTTGAATGTGAGGATGTACCTGATGAAGAGAAGATGAAGATAGCGAAGACTAGATTGAAGGGGCATGCATTAGTTTGGTTGGATTATGAACAAGCTGAAAGGAGAAGAAAAGGTAAGGCCAAAATTGTTTCATGGGACAGAATGGTAGCCAAATTAAAAGGTAATTTTTTGCCAAGTGATTATGCTATTCAGATGTCTAAGAAGCTTCAAGATTTAAAGCAAAGGGAAATGGATGTTAAGACTTAAACCAATGAGTTTTATAAGTTGAGCATAAGAGCAGGACATATGGTTTCAATGATGTAGAAAAGGTGGCTAAACTTATCTTAATGGACTAAGATTTAACATCCAAGATGAATTAAGTTTGCACAATTCAAAGCCAATTGAAGAATGCTACCAGATGGCTATAAGGGTAGATGAAAAAGTGAAAAGAAGACAAGACAAGAAAAGTAGAGGTAGAGGCAGCACTTCAAGGGGAAGAGGTACATTTTCTTCTTCAAGATCATTAAGTGAAAGCCAAGGAGATGCACATAAAGAACAAGGACAGTTTTCTGATCAACATGGTGGATTTAGAGGCACAAGAGGATGATTTGGTGGAGGTAGGAATTCAAACATGTTTTCAGGTAGGTGCTATAACTATAATTATTTTGGGCATCTAGCATACAAGTGCCCTGAGAAGCAAGGTTCTACATCAAGTGGTGGGAAAGGGCAAGTGAAAGAAGGGCTCAAATTGTGCAAGAAGATGAATGTGAAAGTTCAAATTCTTCAAATGTAGTTGTTGCTCCTGAAGTTGGGGACCCTTTGATGGTTAGAAGACAAATCCTCAAGGAAACAAAGGAGAAAGAACCAATGCAAAGGAAAGCTCTATTCATAACTACATGCAAATGTAAGGATAAGGTATGCAAGGTAGTCATAGATTCAAGTAGCACTGAGAATATGGTATCTAATGATATGATAGATAAGTTGAAGTTACAAAAATTTCCTCATGAAAATCCATATAAGATATCATGGTTGAATGATAAACAATCCATATTGGTTAGTGAACAAGCTTTGATTGAATTCAATATTGGAAGTTATAAGGATAAAGTTGTTTGTGATGTTGTACTAATGGATTGTTGTCATGTTTTGCTTGGGAGACCATGTAAATATGGAAAGCATGCCATATATGACTATAGAAACAATAGTTATTAGATTAAGCATGAGGGGAATGGTTTTACAATAACTCCATTGCAAGGAGGCATTGAGAATCAATCTAAGGCAACAAAGGTGATAATGTTTGGTAAGGAAGAGTTTGTGAAGGAAAAGGAAGAGAAGTCCAAGGAGTTTGCAACCACTTCTAGGCACATCAAAATAGAGAATTTGAAGAGTGCTTCAAGGTTGAAGGATAAAGGCAAAGTGTTGATGCCTAAAGCAGACCAAGAGAAGGATAGAGAACAACTAAGTAAGTAGCCACAAGTTGGATGGAGAAAGGATGATACAATCCTAGTTGGGATAGTACTTTGTCCTGTGGTTTTTAAAGAGGATAGTGGGCATATAAATACTATTATTACAAAGGTTCCTAAGTCTGAGAAGACAGATGTTTGTAAGGTTGATCGGGTAGAAAACTAGAAGACAGTGATAAAGAAAAACAGTGGAATGAGACAAGTTGCTAAGCAGAGGAAAGGGAGTGAGTTTGAGTGTGTTTCAAGAGTCCAAGGGAGGAAAGTCAAAGGAAAGGTTGATAGAGGATAGTGTGCAGGTGACAAGGCATGGACAACATCAGTCCATGATGGTAGAAAGGCCAAGGAACATGAATCAAGATAGTTTGCAAGGGTGGAGCATTGCCAAGTTGGAAACAAGTTCAAGAATATCAAGCATAGTGCAAGTTTTTAGAGTTTACCAGTCAAAGGAGATTTTGCAGATCAAAGAGGTGAATTTTTCAGGGGTGGATATGCTACAAGACAATTTCCAAGAGACTTGGAAAGGTTTCAAGGTCGATTGTATGGTACAGGGGCACTTGTTGATGGTGTTTTCTGCATAGCAATAACTTAGACAAAATATGATATCCCATCTCTCTTGAAAGGTAAATCTCTATTAGGAAGCCTCAAGAGATAACCCCAAGGTCTCTAATGTCAGGTCTTGAAAAATGTAGTGAAACAACTCAGAGATAATGCAAAAATGTTGGTAATCACAAAGGGACCTTACAAACAAATGTTGGATATTCAAACTTATTAGATTTTGCAATGTATTGATACTTGAATTCCTAAATCTAACCCAAATTCAAAATAAATAGCAAAAGAGATAAGGGTTTAGAGAGATTCGATAATAACACCTAAGATCAATCATAATAATGATGAATGCTGTAAATGGACAGATCCCCAATGAAACCAAACTCTGCTTTATCATGGACAAGCCAACAACTACGCAAAAATGGTGCAATCATCTAAGGAAACTAAAATATTTTCACACCATGAATACCCATGAGCATGAACAAGTATCCACAGTTGAACTCGACACAATATGAGGCCCAAAATAACTTTACACAACAATCTACAATAAAAAAATTGCTAAAATTATGGACCAGAGATCGATCAACATCATTAACATTTCACCATTATCATGAAAGAACTGGAACTAACATCTAACAATGAGAATTGAGAACAAGAAACCATAAACTGTCAAAGATAAATACAAAGTTTTCCAAATCAACAACTCAGTTGCATTACTTCTCCAGTATTACATAACAATTTTAGGTCTCTCCTCTCCTACAGCTACTGACTTGCATAATTTTACTCCTAACTTAGCCAAATTTTGGCTTTTTTACAGCCTCTAATCAGCTATTCTAACCTAGTCTCTCTCTCTTACAAATCAGGCGAAATGCCCTATTAATAGAAATTGCATGCTATGTCGGCCCCAATAGGGTTACAAAGATGATCAACCAAAAAATAGGCCAGCCTAGGAAACTTCTAGAATAAAACAATATTTTGCATTAAATGCTTGAGACTATCCCAGGTCGGTCTGGGTTCTCCAATGTATCTCGGTCCAATGCATGTAGAAGATGAAAGGAGAGATAATGGGAAGCACAAATTTTGATTCAATCATTTATTAATCGGCTCCTTGTATTTATCTCGATCCAATTTATCTTGCACCTTAATAAAAAACCCCAACTAAGTCGACCAATGGTGGAGTTCTTAACCCTTTAAACATTCTCTCAATGGATTTAACCTCCTTTCTTGATTCTTTGACGACCTTATCCCATTCCACCTTGAGATCCTGATATTTCACCATGATGGAAACATAAACTTCATGCCACCACTTCCTTAATTGTTCCAGGGTTGGATGCTTCAATGCAAACTTCCTCCTCCTAGTCATTATCTCCAAGAATGAAATACATTTACTATAGATAATATACAAAGTATTTCCCACCTATTGTCCCTACTTATGAATCTTCTTCAAAACTTTCTGCTTGATATACAATGACTCATACCACTCCCAGGGTTCTGAAACCTCTAAGGAAGGAAAGATTCCATCACTCACTAATCTTTCTTCAGTATAATCCATGATGGTCTTTGTTTTATGCAGGAGGAGGTCTACATCAACAAACTCTACAACCATTCAAATGATATGTGTGCATCTCCACCGGTTGACAAGATATCCTTGATCATGCTATCTCCTTGGTGTCCTACTCCCTACTAGCAATTTCCTTGCTTGATTAAGCCTACACCCAGCAAAAGATCACAATAAATTTCCATTACAACATGAGGATCAGGTTTATCCCATCAAAAATAGAATATTCACCATTCAAATAAGTCCACACAATGATCAAAATCCCTTAAAACATCATAAAGCATAGTTCCTCAAAGGTTTAGGATTTTCACCCCTTCGCGAAAATCAACTTAGGAAGGAATTTCGGGGATTTTTGGGCCAGGCATAATTTAGCGATGAAGGCACAATTGTCACTCAAAAGTCACTTAATCAACATCACAATTCTAGAAATAACATTATTCATCTTTTAATTATTCAAACTAACCACCAAACATGAAAATCATTCAACATTAATTCATTTATGTCCACAATCCCTCATGTTTAACAGGTTTTTAGAGATTTCCATCAGGGACGGAAATCCGCAAAACTAGCATAACTTGAGACATTTTCGGGAAAATGAAGGGGCAATGGAAGTTCGGGGATTGCCTAGGGTAAAGGAATTCCGTGAAGTGCTCAAAATCTTGAAAGCTTTGCCTTCACCATGGTTTCGTCCAAATTGATCGAATGATCACAAATTTGGGAATTTGGGCTCAGATTCTATTCATTTCAAATTTTTCATTGATGGACTCAAATTTCTAATCATCCACGGACAACTCGATCAATATTAGTAATGAAATTAAAGATCGAAACCCTAGGAATTCACCATGAGTAGAATTCAAAGGTTCGATACATTCGATTATTGCATTAAGACCAAATCAATTCTTTCAAACTACCAAAGGTAGGAAATTGAGTAGATACAAGTGAGAAATGATAACTCAAATTCATACTTGGATGGTTAATTTGACAATCGCACAAAACCCTTGATCAATCGAACCAAATCAACACAATGTGCAATACCTAGAAAAGTTTTGGGGATCCGAGGGCCTAAAGGAATTTTGGGGATTTCCAGTGGACATGGAATTCCTCGAAGAGCCAGAATCTCTGAAGCACAATGAAAAACAGTCCTCGTTGGGTATCCAAGGAATGGATGGAAATCGGGGAATTCTGCCCAGGGAGGAAATCTCGAAACCAATAAAAAATGCAAAAATCACCTCAAGACTTAGGATTTTCAATGAGTAACTTCAAGGGGTCATTCGTAGAAGCACATTTTAGAGCAACCAAATTTCAAAACCAGAGGATAAAAAGCACCAAAGACCAAAGCAAGAGAGGATCCCTGCTTTCAGTGGGGCGTGTGTGCGAAAATTGCACAACACCCAAACTCAAATTTGTGTAAATGAGGTCCTAGTTAAGTTTTTAGGTGTTTTTGAGTTTTGAAGTTTAAATAAGGTCATATTGGACCATTTTATTATATAATGAGTCATTTTAGTTGGTTTTAGAGGTATTTAAGAGTTCATGTTGTATTTGTCAAAAGTTGTCAATGTGACAAAGTTGCAAAAATGCATTAAAAGGAATACCAATGGTCAAGTTAGTTCAAATGGAAGTTGTGGAGGATGAGTCAGTTGGTTTTAGGGAGAAAAAGATTAAATAATCCTCTAGAACTTGAGGCAATGTTGTTGAACAAGTTTTGATTGGTGAAACAAATAGAAAAGCTCTTGAAACTCTATAATTTTCTAGAAATTTGTTGTTCTTTGCATCTGTACGGTTCCGTACAACTTTCCTTGTGACTAATTTGAATTTGAATTGATAGTCCCATGTGTTAGCAACATTATAAATTAGGTTTGATAGGTTTTCATCAAACTTGAAGGATTTGGTAGCCAATTTGCTACAGGTGGCTTGTGAACCCAGAAATTGGGGTTTTGAAGACATAAAAATGAAAATTTGACTCATTCTACATATTGTGTACTCTGTGGCTCGATGGAATGAGTCCATTAGGATATAAATAGGTGTAGGAGTTGATTTTTGGAGCAGGGAAGGACTTTTGAGTGCTTGGGCATGATGCCCTAGAGTGAAAAGTATGAAATTTGAGTGAATTTTGGAGGTTTTAGGTTGGTTAATGTTGTAAAATTTGGGGGCAACAATTTTTGAAGGTGTTTTAAGTTTTTTCAGGTCATATGAGGCATGTTGGAGGTGTTGGAAAGGAAAGATAAGTTGTGGAAGAACTATTTTCAATAAACCCTCCCTTAACCAAGCTTGTTTGAGGGTTTTATGGTTACTAGTGTTAGAAGGCATTTCTCAAACAAAGTGTGATGGATTTGGAGGTTTTGAAGGCTAGTAATTGATTTCCCATAGGTTCTTGGAGTTGGAAAGAAGTTTTGAGGGTACTTCCTTTGTAAAAGTGACCTAATTGAAGGTCTTGGACAATGTAGAAGCACTTGTTTGTGGGTTTTGTTTCAAAGGAGTTGTGAGAGCTTTTGTGATATGTTTGGTAGACCTTAATGGGTGCTTGAATACATAAGTGGTTTGAGGGTTAAAGGTGGAATTTGTGAGATAAGTCCAGAGGAATAGGTCTATAGACCTACAAGGCAAGCTAGTTGAAATTTTGGAAAGCTAATGAGATTGGGTTTTAAGGGTTGCAAGATTGTGTCAAAAGGCTTGAATTGTGATTAGTAATTGAAAAAATCCCTACTCTGCATCAAATCACTCTTGACGAAGTCAGAGCAGTGTAGGGGTTTCCTAGCCTAGGCATTCTCCTTACCACTAATCACTAGGGCACAGAGCTTCAGGGTTACAATAGCTAGAGGATATATGAAATCCCTCCACTAGACCATCTCCATCGGGAGATATAGAGAGCATTGGGTAGAGCTTTCATTTTATTATGATTTTGGACATTGATACATATGCATATTTTGACTGAGCCAACGAGCTCCATTTTTGAGATCATTCTGATGTTATACTATGACAATTATTATTTTTGATATATATATGCAAGATGCATGATTTGACTATGTGATGTGTGATTTATTATGTATGTTTTTATGATATGATGGATTATGATGGTATGTTGATGTTATTCATTTATGAGATGATTCTATATGTTATGATGCATTATGGGAGATGGTTTATGGTTTATGCTTATATTTGCATCTCTATCTTATGATGTATGGATGGATGCACTTAATTTATATTGTTGTATGTGTGATGGTTTTATATGATTATGATGCTTATGTAGATACACATGTGATTCTTATATGATTTTATGATGTTATAAATGCTTCATGATTATGAACGATGAAATGTGATGACTATGTATGATGCAAATGTGATATGTGTGTGATAAAATGTATGCAATGAGATATATGCTAGTGGCTTATGAATACAAGATGACACTATGCGATTATGACATATAATGCTTATATGGATGCATGTATATATATATGTATGACAATGCTATATTTTTTTTTTGTATTTTTAGATGCAATATGGATGACCTAACATGTTCATGATGATGCATATGATGCTTCTAACATGATTATGTATGTAGGATATTTTTGTGTGTCACAAAAAACCATCAGGATAATTGCGGATAGGAAAGGTGAGAGCGTGAAGAAGATGGATGTTAGCGTGGAGAAGATGGATGTTAGCAAAAAGTTAGTTAAATGAAAAAGGATTGATATTCTTGCTTAATAGATGTCAACTTCCATGTTTATCATCATTGGGAAACAAAATTATAGAAAATGGAAAATAAACACCATGGTATGACATAGATGAAGGTGTGGAATGTTATCCCTTTGTGAAAATAGACACTCAATAGACAAGGAAAGTCACGACTCATACTAAGGACCAAAGTTGCCCATCTTTTTGTCAAGACAAACCACAAGCATCAATCAAAAGAAAAGAGGTTATGATCCATCATCGCCCCTCTAAATCCTTCTTGGGACATCCTTGAGGTGGCTAGTAACATGACCAAAGACAAATATAAAAGATAAGACCAACTAGACCAAAAAAATCAACATCCATTTAGATTAGTTGCCATAATTTATTTGTTGATAGGATTGATGAGGTTGATTGACTGATTGATTGAAAAATTTGAAAGATAGATTAATCAGATTAATTGAGTGACAAGGTTGATTGATTGATAATTTTAACTGATAGGATTTGACCAATTGACAAGATTGACTGATTAATTGAACAAATTGATTGATTGATTGATAGGATTGACCAATTGAAAAGATTGATTGACCAAATTGACCATGCCTAGTTTTAGGAAAGACATATCCTATATAAGGAAAATGATAAGGTTGACAAATGACAATGTCCAAATTTAGGAAGGACACATCCTGAATAAGAAAAAATGATAAGACCGTAGGCTTGACAAGTATTGATGATTAGGAAATTGACCGGTTTGGATTGAAGACTAGTTTGATAGTTGATTTATTGATTTGAGATTTGGTATAGATATTTGTTTGCTTGTGTCCGAAGTGTTGACCTTAGCAAGGGATAGCTTATTATAGGACCAATGACAATAGACCAAGATAGACCTAAAAAACCTTAAAGGACTAATCTAGCACCTCGAGGGATCATCGAAAGATGGCCTTGCCTACGTTATACACACATAGATGTTGTAGTTCAATCAACTTAGAATAGAAATGACTCATTATTATGATGTGAATCATGATTGATTCGACTCAAAAAAACCCTAAGGGACTGACCTAGTGTCTCAGGGGCTCATCGAAAGATGGCCTTGCCTATGTAGCAATGCGTAGAGACAATGTAGTTCGACTGGACTTGGACTGACACAAAATCTAACTATGTTTTTGGAGTTTTTGATGTTTTATGATTTTTTTTGGATTTTGACGTTTTATGTTTTTTTTGAATTTTGAAGGTTTTATGATTTTTTTGGATTTTTGAAGATTTGATGATTTTTTTGGATTTTGATGTTTTATTACTTTTTTAGATTTTTGAAGGTTTTTTGAGGTTTTGGATTTTCATGTTTTATGATTTTTTTTGGTTTTTTTTGGTTTTAAAAGCTGATACCATGTGTAGGATCCCATAAAGACATAGGCCAAGGAATTTCCCCCAGTCAAGTAAAGGACCAAGTTATTATGTGTGAGGGATTGATGGATGCCAAGGATGGTCTTGAAAGGTGAAGGACTCTAAATGCCAATGATTCTAAGGCCACGAGGTGTATGAAAAAGCTTTATTATGATAAGTGAAGGATGGCTGGAATGGAGGTGAAAAACCAGATAGAATGATGGTAGACGATAGAGCAAAGACTGACTACACATGGTGCCTATTTTCCAGGTTTTCACTATGGTACTTATCCAAAGCGCCACCTAAGTGGTTTTCACTATTGGATAAATTATTTCTCTTTACTATTTTTTTTCTTTTTTGTATTTTTTGTTTTTTTGAATTTTTGGATTTTTTGTATTTTTTTGGTGTCACCAAGATGCTTGATTGCTAGGTTTTCATCAAGGTGACAATTTTTTTATTTTTATTTTTTTTCCGTATTTTTGACTTTTTAACAAGATTCTCTAGAGACTATGTGTAATATCTATGAAGGTGCATGCTGTTGATGGGATCAATTATTGGTTCACCTTCAGGAGTAGAAAGTTGATAAGCACCAGACCCATATGTTGTTGTGATGATGTAGGGACCCAACCAATTGGGTTCAATTTTTTTGGGCTTTTCTCAATCCATCTGATTCTTAGGATTTTCTTTCAAAACCAATTCACCAATGTCAAAATATCTAGCTCAAAATTTCTTATTATAATTATGCCGAATATGGTTCTAATATGGCTATAAATGAGTTAAGGCATTCTGTCTCTTCTCATCCAATAACTCACGCTCATGCAAACGAGATATACGGTACTATTTTTCATCAATAAACTTCTACATGGATACCCTCAAGGATGGTAACTTGACCTCAATGGGAAGAATGTCTTCAGACACAAAGACGAGGGAATATGGAGTGGCAGCTGTGGGTATACAAATGCTAGTGTGATAGGCCCATAATGGAGGATTGAGTTGGACATTCTAGTCATGACCATCATCATTTATGGCAACACCTACTTTTTGAAAAACCATCAAAAAAAAAAGCAACCAATAGTAATACTGCAATAAGTAGTATTCCCCCTGATTGGGACAACTCTTTGCTCTTCATCCTCTCTCTTCACATACTCCTTCACCTATAAAACTAGCAACACCTGCACTCTAGATCACTCTCCTCCTTTGCTCCTTAGATAATACTTTTCCATACTCTCTCCCCCTATGGTCTTCAAACCATATTCACTTCTACAGCTCTCTCCATGCTTTTTAGATTCTCTCTCCTTATAGTTTTTCAACCACTTTAACTCTCTCCATGCTTTTCAAATTCTCTCTCCTTATGGTTTTTCAACCACTTTAACCCTCTCCCCCTTTGAAATCAATGACAAAGGCCCAAATCATCATTTTCTCTCCTTTGCACTTTCTTCTCTATTTTGAACTCTTTTGCTCTCCCCCTTTAACAACATCTAAAGGGAAACACCTGCATACACCACTCACTACTTGCAACACCATCAAGCAACTACACTCACTCTTTACTGCACACTCTAGCAAGCACTACTACCTACTCCCCTTGAGAGGCAACCCTCAACATCAATCCAGGACCAAGAATGTATCTTTGAAATGCTTTCTAAATAGATGCACACACTTAGGCATCTAGTTGAAAGGAGGGGAAATAACCCCTAATTCCTCCTGGAGATACTCAAAAGTATCTTTTGGAAGAACCTTTGTAAAAATATCAACAACCTGATCCTTAGTAAGCACATGCTCCAACTTCACCTCATTCTTTACAAATTTCTCTCTCAAGAAGTGATACTAGATTGAGAATTGTTTTGTTCTTGAATGCATTATGGGATTCTTTGAAATATTGATTGCACTTGTATTGTCACACATGATAGAAATAGGTTCATCATATGAAACTATGATGTCCTTCAATGTTTACTTCATCCACAACACCTATGTACAACATGATGCTACTGCAATATATTCTACTTCTACAGTAGATAATTACACTAAATCCTACTTCTTACTTAGCCATGAAACCAACTTGCTTCCAAGAAATAAAGCACCACCACTTGTACTTTTCTTATCATCTACACATTTGTACTAATCTGCAATTGTATATGCACTCAAGGAGAAGTCAGTATCATTAGGATACCATAAACCATAATCTAGAGTTCCCTTCAAATATTTGAATATCCTTTGCACTGTTGCAACATGAGATTCTTTGGGATCTTATTGAAATATAGCCACAAGAAAAACTAAACACATAATATTTGGTCTAGTAGAAGTAAGGTACAATAGTCCACCAATCATTGATCTATACTTACTCTGATCTATCTTAGGAGATTCATCATTCTTTCTCAACTTACAACCAGTAACCATAGGAGTACATACCGATTTAGAGTCATCCATTCCAAACTTATTCAACATTTCCTTGACATACTTTGATTGTGATATGAATATACCTTTCTTTGATTGACTAATATGCAAACCAAGGAAGAAATTCATCTCCCCACACATTGACATCTCAAATTTTTTCTTTATTTCCTCTGCAAAACTTTTGCACATACCTTCATTTCCTCCAAAGATTATGTTATCAACATAAACTACCACAATTAGGATTTTTTCTCCTTCAACTTTGAAAAACAAATTCCTGTCTGCGTACCTTTTCTAAATCCTTGCTTCAACAAGTATTTATCTAACCTTGCATACCAAGCTTTGGGAGCTTGCTCCAGTCCATACAATTATTTCTTCAATTTGTAGACCATATTTGATCTTCTAACGACTGAAAACCTTCTAGTTGTTCAATGTATACTTGTTCTTCCAATACACCATTCAAGAATGTAGACTTCACATCCATCTGACATACTTTAAAATCTTTAAGTGCTGCAAAAGCTAAAAACATCATGATAGCTTCCATTCTTGCAACTAGAGAAAAATTTTGCTCAAATTCTATACCTTCAACCTGTGAGTATCCCTTATATAGAAGTCTAGCATTGTTCCTGACAACTTTTCCATCCTCATTTAGCCTATTCTGAAATGACCACTTAGTATGATTCACATTCTTATTCTTCAGTCGTGGGACCAATTCCCAAGTTAGATTCTTCTCTATCTGTTCTAACTCTTCCTTCATTTCTTTGATCTAATTATCATCCTTGCATGCCTCAGTCACTGTTTTGGTTCTACCTCAGAGAGTAAACATAAATTTACTTATTCTTCTATAATAGTAAATTTCCTTCTTATCAACACACATTTCTCTTATCTCCAATTATATGATCTTTTGAATGATTCTTCTGGACATACTTAGGAGTCTTAAGATTATTTTTTGGAGCTTCTTCCTCTTCAAATGTCAACTCTTTTCCTTTATCTTCAGCATTTTCTTCTTCACTGCAAGGGGATTCATCAAATTCATATTCTTCTATCAATATTGAACTTTGATGTGGCTCTTCATCCACTTTGACGCTTGCACTCTCAACAATATTCTTCAACCTTTTATTATAGAACCGATAGGCCTTGCTTCTTGTAGAGTATCCAAGGACTATTCCTTCATTAGATCTTGCATCAAATTTTCCTAAGTTTTCTTCATCTCTTCTAATATAACATTTTCTTCCAAAAACTCTGAAATATTTCATAGTACAAGGTTTACCATACCATAACTCATAGGGAGTCTTTGAACTATTTTCTCTTGCTTGACCTCTGTTAAGAATGTAGACTACAGTATGAATTGCTTCTCTCCAATAGACATCAAGAAGATTAGCTTCCTTCATCATTTTCCTATCCACTTCTTGAACTATTCTATTTTTCCTTTCCACAACTCCATTCTACTAAGGAGTTCTAGGGGTTGATAAATTCCTTCTTATTCTACGATCTTCACAAAAACTGTTAAACTCATTTGAAGTAAGCTCACCACCTCTATCAGATCTCAAACATTTTATTTTTAGATTTATTTCATTCTCAACCATAGCCTTAAATTCTCTAAAGTTATCTAGAAATTATAATTTTTCTTTAAGAAATGTAACCCAAGCCATTCTAAAATAATCATCAATTAATAAAATGAAATACCTGTCACCACATGAGCTTCTAATTATGGTAGGTCCACATAAATCTATATGCATTAAATCCAAGGGACCTATGGTAGAATATTCTATTTTCTTGAATCTAGTCTTTGTTTGCTTTCCCACTTACCATTCTTTGCAGATTGCATTGATAGGCTTTGTAATCATTGGAAAATATCTCACAACATCAGTAGAACTTATTCTCACTAGGATATCAAAATTAATGTGACCCATTATTCTATGCCATAGAAAAATTTCATTAGTTTGAGACATAAAGCACTTTACACCACTATCTTTGAGTTGATAGACATTACTTCCTATCCTTGTTCTAGCAACAACCAAAATACTGGAGCTTCCTTTTCCGATTTCACAACCACCACAAGATTATATCGATTTCTACACATTTTTCCTACACTCAGAAGATTATGTTGGAGACCCTTGACATAAAGAAAATCTCTATTATGCTTTCCATCAAAACTAATTAAACCTTTTCCATAGATTTTAGCAGATGTATCATCACCAAAATTACAAGACCGCCATTATAATTTTCAAGCTTAAAAAACTTACTCTTATCACCTGTCATATGATTTGAGCATCTACTATCAATAATCCAGTAATTCTTCTCTTCTCTAGCATGAAAAGTAGTCAACATAGTTCCTTTATTGTTATGACCTATTTTTGAATCACTGTCCTTCACACATATTTCAATATTAGTAGAATTAGTTCCAACATTTAAAGCCATGAACAAGCATTCATAACTCCATCCAGATAATCTGATTCTTCATCATCAAATACACCATTGTCCTTTTCAACATAATAAATCTTTTTGACAAATTTACCCTTATGATCCTTTTGTTTGACATTAGTAACTTTTATTAGACATTTAGATGCATAATGACCTATCTTTCCACAATTGAAACATTTGAAAGGTAGCTTACCTCAGTATTTTCTAGTACCCTTTTTTAATCTCATCACAAAGTTTACTTCCACCTCATCAAGATCATTTGGATATGATCCATCATCCTTTTCCACTTTGCAGACTTTAAAAGAAGTTTCTTTGTTTATAGCATCTTGAGAAAACTATCTCATTTCAAAAGAAGTTAAATCACCAAACATCCGATCTCTAGAATAATTATCCAAATTTTGAGCTTCCTCAATAGCAGAAACTTTAAAACTATAAGCTTTAGGAAGAGTTCTTAATACCTTTTTCACAACTTTGCTTTCATCTAGCTTTCCACCAAGACCATTGATGGCATTGACAACTTCATGAACTCTAAGCATGTAGGCAGTAATATCTTCGCTTTCAGAAATCCTTAGGGTTTCAAATCTAGCCTTGTAGTTTTGAATTTTTTTCTTGCTTGACCTTATCATCACCTTCATAGATTCATTCTAGCTTTGTCTAGATCCCTTTAGCAGACTTCAGACTTATCACCTTTCCAAGTTTAGAATTAGAAAGACCACTCAAGGTTGCATTCCTTGCTTTGCCATTATTTTCATAATCCTTGATCTCATCACCACTTTTTGGACCATTTGCAGGCATAGTATAACCTTTTTTAATAGACTTCCAAACTCCAAATCCAAGAGAAACCAAAAAGGACTCCATCCTAGCTTTCCAGTAGGTAAAATTTGTTCCATCAAACAAAGGGGCTTTGAAACCTTTCTTGTGTGCCATCTAGATCTACCTCATGTGGTTAAGATTCTTCATGGGAACCATAACTTTGATACCAATTGTTAGATGCACAAGACAACTAAGAGGGGGGGTGAATCAGTTGTATACTTTAAAACTTCAAAAACCTCTTTAACATTCAAATTTGTATTAGCCTGTAAACCCTTAACAACCATAAAACCCTTATCATGCACATTAACAAAAAGTAAACATGTAAATCAGTAATGCAATCACATCCAAATTATACACAAGAACACCGAATTTATGTGGAAAATACAAGAATGGAAAAACCATGATGAGGATTAGCTCACTAATATATGAAATTGCAACATTGAATACAATAAGGCTCATTGCTAAGGGCCCATTGCCCAGAAAGATAAAGAAATACTAACTACTAGTGGCTCACTACCAAAGGAATCACTATCTAGAAGAAAGAAAAATAGAAGGGGTGGCTCACTGCCAATTTGAACTGCTAACAATGCATCTCTCATATGTTGAAGGTACAGTTCCACTGAAGCACAAAAAACTCATCAAACAAACTAAAATATAGACACATTTTGGTCACTACATCAGGAAGTCATAAGCATTAAGGCTCACACTTATATCATCACACTTGATCACATTCACATCTTTTACATCACTCACTCTTCTCTTAATCCACACAATAATTCCCCTTGCATTTATATCCTTCATGACCTAAAACAATCTCAATTAGGTCGGCCTTAAGGAAATGTATACACCTCAACCGTGTAATATCAAATAGGTTGGAACCAAATACTTCCAGAATATAAAGAAATGAAGAAAAATCACACCACTACTTAACTAGGGCCCAAATATACACTGACACACTTCTCAACACTTCCTCAAACAATACTTATCCTTCACAATTAGCGCTAGCATTCTAGGTCAGCCAAACCTACACTAACACTAACAAGTGACTCCAAACACACCTCTCCAAGTCCAAAAACATCTCATGAACCACATAACAATATTCCAAAACATCTTAGAATATTCCACATCATCAAAATATTTACCACAACTACTACAACCATCTGAAACTCGAGAACACCTTCATTTTGTGCAACTAGACAAACCAACACAAATATCCAATACATTAGACAAATTTGTGGAAAAAATCAACACCTGAAACTTCAAGGGAAGGTAGATACAAAAATCATAAGCACGTTCCTAGGTCCACAACACTAGAACCTTTGCTACAGAGAAATACAAAGCAATATTATTTCTCCCATAAATCCCGTTTCACCAGTCAAACACATCTTCCACTATAGTATGATCCAAAACCTAAAAATATGGATATGACACATCTGAACACCTATGATCATCATGTCCAAATTGTATGATCATATCTTCAATCATGAATAAATGTGGATCAAAACACTGAACACTACTTTGTCACACTGGACTCTCTTTTATTCAAATTTTCTCAAAAGAACTTGGAAACCAAGTGAGCCAACTTTAACAACAACATTACTATCATCTTTGTAACACATCTATAGAATCTACAACATGCAACACTTTCCAACTACAACAATCTCCCCAAACACAAGTTAGGCCAACAACCTCTGCAACTATTGATGACAACACCAGTATGTGTTGACATCAATACCAACAATTCCAACATTCTCTTTATAAAAGGGGTTGACATCAATGAAAAAACCCAAGAAACTCACAAAAAACTCAAGCTTCCAAACTTCCAACACCATCAAGGATTAAACCATTAAATTTTCTAAAAAATATGTGATTTAAGAAAAAATTAGGATGCCCTAGAAGTGGGACACACTATTATGATGACACCCTACTAGCAAGGTGTAAAGTGCCAAGAGAGTCAATAATGAAAAGTACTGATTCAAAAAGAGAGAAGGGAAGAGGAAGAGGTTGAAAAGCCATTTAGATTCTTTCTAGGAACTTTCCACTAACCCACAAGGTGAAAAGTGAAAAAAATATTAGAGACATCCATAAAATGAAAAAATATTATGAGACACTAGTGTGATGTGTAGATGTCTGTGTGATGCACTAGTGTCCAAAAAATTTACACTAAAAAATGATGAGAGACTAGAAAAAATAAGGATAACTTAAAGGTGGCATGAAAAAGTGACCACAAGAAAGTAGGCTTGAGCACCTTGAGAAGGAAAAAGGCTAAAAAAAGGTTTAAAATGAACCTACAAAAATACTAAGGAAATGGACACCAAAGTGTACCAAAAAAATAGCATGAAATTGCAAAGGTAGATAATTTTTTATGTTACATTGTCCCCTACTTTGGTGGGCTTATAGACCTACGTGAATATGCATGCTAAAGTAAAAGGGAAAGTATTGAAAAAATAAAAAAAGGATATAATACATGTTGATGAAATCTCTTCAAGTAGAGGAACCATTCCCCCATGTTGAGAACCTAAAAAAATACATTACACAAGAAAACATAGTTAGAAAACAAAAACCTATAAAACCACTAGGAAACCACTAGGTTAGAACATCACAAATATATATATGTGCCGTAGAAAAATGGCCCCTTGTCATTTTCATGGCCTTTTAGGTCTTGTTTCATGGTGTTGGAACTATGTTGCTTTTATTTTATGTTGTAAAATGGCTTGAACATGCTTATTTAGGTACTAAGACTCAAAGAATGACATCTTGTGAAGGTGTTGTAAGACATTTCTACATTCTTCTAGACTCTATTAATTACAATTCACCTAAAAATCACCTTTTTATTCATCAACAAGTCCTCTTTTGAAGTGTTGTAAAGTCTTGTAACAAGCTTTCACGCTTTTCTAGGAACATCTTCACTATTTATCCCTTTCTCATACTTTATTTGGCCCCTTTTATGTTCTCATATGCTTAATTAAGTGTATTTTTGAGTATTATCTCAACAAACAATAATAAATACAACATATTTCCCAACACATGTTTTTAGGTCCTAGGTGGGACCCATTTGCCATGGGTGGCAAATGAGTCCCCCTTGGCCCCAAATTCAAAATATTTTAAATTTCCTTTTGGGATTTTATTCAAAATCACTTGATGTCGGCCTATGATGAGGTATGAAAGGGTAACTAAGGCACAAGTGTGTATAAATAAGTGATTTTCATCTCATTCTAACCCCCATTCATCAAATTCACTTATTCACCTAGTCACTCAAGCATTCAAGCATTTTACAATATCTTTTCAAGCACTATTTAGTACTTTGAAGCAACCATTGACATTACTTCAGACTTGCATCGTCAAGGGTTTGGTAAGTTAATAACAATTGCATGTTTGTTTGTAGACCTAGGTATGTAGATTTGGCAAGATTTTGGTGTTGAAGATTGGTTTACAAGTCAACTAGGTGCTTCAAGTCAACTTAATTCTATTTCAAGCTTGGAGAAGGTTTTCTGTCTATTTTTTGCAGAATTGACTTCCGCAACCTGACAAGCAAACTTTTCTAGATCTAGTGTTGCAGAGTTGTCTCCTATTTTTTCATAAATTTGGAGAGGACTGATTCACCACCTATGGCAAATGAGTCCCACCTTAGGACTAAAACTCTGAATTTTGTCAGATTTCAAATTTCGATAGACAAAAACTTGCTTTCGACAATTTTTCACTAGGAGGAGGACTAATTCACCACCTTGGACGAATGGGTCCCACTGTGAAAAATCAGTAATTTCCACCATTATCCAAAACACTCCATATTCATCACACTTCATCCAGGTGCACTCAGATTCATCCCTTTCCTTTTTGTTTTGCATAATTTCTTCATTTATTTAGTTGTTTGCATATCACAGTGTGTTTTCAAACATAGCTTTAATTTCACTTTTGCATTCATTTTCATCCATTCAGATTAGTCAATTGCATTTAGTTAACTTCATTTTAGGTTAGAAAACATCACACATAACATTATTTGAATGAAATAATTAACATTTTTATTCTACCTTCTCTCCTTTTAGGTGAAAAACCCTAGAAAGCAAGATTTGTCCATAGGAGCCAAAATCATGATTCACATATATACATATATATATATACATATATACATATATATATATACATATATATATATATATACATATATACATATACATATATACATATATATATACATATATATATATATATATCTGTGTGTGTGTGTGTGTGTGTGTGCACAAAGGAGAAGAAAAAATAGAAAAAAAACTAAAATTTTGAGTTAGCAAGGTAAAATAGATCTCAATGTGGGAGGTTGTCTCAAACTATGCATCATCCCATAAATATAATAGAAATAAAAGAAACAAGACATAGAATAATTATTAAACAATGAGAATAATTCCATGAGATGATTAATTGATTCAAAAAGAGAATGCATACAAATAGATAGGGAAGTAATTAATACAAAAAATAGTACACAAATAGGGTACTAGCTTGCTCTATCACTAGGGGTCATGGAAATCATAATATAAAAATGGATCATGTGTTAGAAAGTTGTGTTATGCTAGGTGACCATGGATGTAAAAGGTAAACCATATGAAGTGCACACAATAGAAAGTTGTATTATGCTAGGTGGCTCATAGACTACTAAGGTAGGACATATGAAGACCCACAAGCTAGCAAGTTGTAATATGATAGGTGGTTCATATGTTACCAACACTATAGGGAGTGTAAAAATAAAAAAATATCATAGGGTGATAAGATAAAGAAGCACCACAGGGGTGAACGCAGACAAGGTTCATGTAAGGATGCATGATTACGTAGAATATATGTGCCCCCCCTTAAAATATTAGCATGTATAGTATGCTAATATTTTAAGGTAAATAAAAGGGGAAGAATGAAGACAAATAATCATTAGGAAGGATATTAGAAACCTCCAAAATAAGTTGTCCTTTCCCCCAATAATATAGGTGAGGACAACCATGATAAATAATATTGTTTTGTTACCAAGAGAAAGTATGGTTGCACATGACATTGTACCACCATGAATGGCATATAAGTAAACAAATAATGCTATGAGTTCCACATAGTGGGTAGAAAAAAATAGGAGAAAGGAGGTATAAATACCTCATGAGAGAATATAAGAAATAAAATTAGAGGTGAACTCCATACTGTCATTCTATAAGAAATATAGAAGTAATCACAATATGATGATAGAGGTGATCTCATGCCATAACAAAGGAAAACTCCATATAATGATGTAGAAGTTTGTTCATATTATGATAGAGGAAATATTATGTCATAATAGAGGAATAAGAATGTTTATCATGTATAATGAACCAAACAAAGGTGAAAATCAAAGCCAACTTCCGTGCAAAGAGATAGGTGCATCAATATATGGAAGATTGATAACACTAGAGTCAAGAAGTTATTGTATTTTATCTTAAAAGGCTCAAAATTCACAGGTGGAATGACCAAGTTCTTGATGATATGCATATAAAGGAAGTATTGGTTGAAAATTTTGATGAAATATCTTACATGTAGGAGAGTTAAGAGTGATCAATTGGGTTTTGAGAAGCCTAAAAAAGAGATGATCTTATTTAGATAAAGGAGTAGGAAACAATATTTTCTCTTGTGGAGAAAAATGAAATTTTTGGAAAGAAGAAATCATAGAGACATTAGACAATGGAGAAGGGTACGTAGAGAGAGGATACGGTTGGTAACCTAAATCCATTATATAAAAGTGTGGTGTTGGTTTCATAGGGACCTTAACTCCTTATTCCATGTGTCTGAGGCCATTTCCTTTGTGTCCTTGCTTAGAAATTATTTTAAAGCTAGGCCCATAATGTGTCTCCAAATCAAAGAGAAGGAGAGTCAACATCACTAGCCTTGGAACAATGATAAGTATAATTGCATGTAGGAGAAGAAGAACTAACTGAATTCATAGAAGAAAAGGATTAATTCTACAATGAGAAAGTGGATCGTTGTTAAATGAAGGAATTCCAAAATTACAAGGGTCAACCTTATATACTCACTAGGCCCATCGAGGTGAAGTTTAAGGAGCCCCATTCGTTTCCAAGACATGCATTTTCTAAAGAAGGAACATGATTATCAATAGAGATTGATGATGGTGTTTGAGATTTTTTTTGTAGAAGAAGGTGCAAAGTTATGAAGATAATGAAGGTAAAGTTTCACAGTACCCAATTTATCCTATTGACAATATTGAAAGGGGTTAGGATCATGTTGTATTGTATATGATTTATTATTATGTACAAATTTTAATAAATTAATGTAAAGTATACAAAACCACACCCATGGCATGGATCCATGGTCTACCAAGAAGAAGGTAATATGATAAGGCACTTAACATTACATATACTAGGGTGGGTAAAATAACAAGGCCAAACTCGACAGGTAACATAATTGTACCAAGAGCTTGGCGACCAACATTATCAAAGTCATGAATAGATAAAGTTGTATGGGGGAGAGAAGAATGGAAAAAATTAATGTGAGGTAAAAAATAATACCAAAAATGTTGAGTCCTAATCTAGAATCCATGAGGGCATGTCTGATACCAAATTTTTTAACAACAATTATTAAAAGGGGATCAAATTGATTCCAAAATTCAAGTGGAGGAAGTTTAGATAGTTGAATAGTGATATCAATAAAATTAGAATAAAATAATTCAAGAATAGATGCCACATCCATGGGATTCACAAAATATTGTAAAGGTATCTTTTGCAAGGCTTGTTGAAGGGCACTATGATAGGAATATGAAGTTTGCATCAAGTCCTAAAGAGAGATCTTAGTTTGTTTAACCTAGAGTTATTTACCTAGATCATACTATGTGGAAATATAAATAAAAGGATGAGGAGGTGGTGAAAGAATAGGATTTGGTGAAGGGAAGTAAGGTCAAGATGTACCTATTTTTCTCCTAGCATTATATGTGTGAAGCACACTATAAATAATACTTATCTATTTGGACATAATAAATTGGAGGTTATGGGGTATTAGAAACACCATGAATTATTATTGTAGGATGAGAAGATGGAGGTGAATTAGGTGTTGCATGCACAAATATTTTAGGAATAGAGGAAGTATTTTGAATATTAATGGATCTATCCAACATCCTCTTAACATGTGGTATAAATAAATTAACATTATTTTATTCTCAAGGAATAAGAGGTGTAAGAGAAGGAACAAAATAAGTGTGTTTAACATCTGTCCATGGAGGATTACAATGTGAGGTGATGATACTTATCTAACAATGTTTCATATCTAGAAGAGAAAGCATCATCTTGAAAAGAAGGTAAATTAATATTAAGAAAATTATAAATGATTTCATCCTCTTGCACCAAAATATCCTCAAAAGTAGGAGGAATTTCAAGAGAGTGATCAAGAAAGAAGAGTGAAAGAGGAAAAGGTGAATCACTTTCACATGCTTGTAATAGACCTCTTCAAGTTTCTTAACAAGGATGGAAAGTGATAGAAGGAAATATAATAATGAATTCATTTTGAAAAATAGGTATAAATGAAAATTGACTATAACAAAAGGAAAGATAATTTTATTCAAGAGGAATTCCACCAATTACACTAGGATGAATCAATAGTTTTAATCCCATCTAAACCTATATTGATTATCCTTTTCTGCAAAATTGATTTTAAATGGAAAAGATAAAAGTAACTAACTAAGACACTTGAAGAAAGTAAATTGGTGAAAATATCTTATAACAAAAAATAAAATACTTGTGGACTATAGAAATGAGGATTATAAACAATGAGGAAACTAATATTGAAATTTGAAGGTCTCTACCTAGGATGCCAGTGTGTCACACAAACACCCACATTTTGCATTTTCACTTGTATGAACAAGATACAAAAAATAATCTGAAAAAGTATAAAAATCCAATCTTGTTGTTCATCTAACCTACAAAACTAGAAATAAGAAACATACTAGTAAATACTAAATAATGATAGAGAAATAAAAAAAATATTTACATGGGTTTTAATGAAAGAAAGAAATGAACAATAAAAAATAAATCACTTGCAAAATTCGTGCCATTGAGTGCTTTAAATTTTTTTGCAAGTACAAAGAAAATGAAAAAAAATGGGGCTATTTGGGGATTTTCCTTAGTCAAATTCCTTCTTTGGTATTTTTACCTTCACAATAGTCGAGATTGATAAATAGAAAAATAGTGTGTTCTTAATCTAAGTGCATCTAGAGATAAGAATAGTGATAAATTAGAATGAAAGAGAAATGAATGTGAGAATCCCAAGATGCTTAGTGGTACAATAAAGGAAATGCTTGCAATACAAATAAAAAGGAACAATATTACCTGCAAAGGCTTGAGAAAAACAAGAAGAAGAAAAGAGATGATTTTTTTTGTAAGAGAGCTTGAGAGAGAGTTATGAAAAGCTATAAAGTGCAAGAGAGTTCCAAGAGAGCCAATAGAGAGATCAAGAGAGAGATAAGAGCGAAAATTATTAATTCAAAAAGAGAGGAGGGAATAGGATGAGCTTGGTGAGTCATTTAGATTCATTTTGAATCATTTCCATTAACTTGGAAAGGTGACAAGTGGAAAAATTCCTAGAGATAGCCACCAAATGAAAAAAATATCATGGGATGCTAGCATGACATGTGGAAATCCATGTGATTTTCTAGTGTTCAAACAATTTATGCTAAAAAATGATGAGAGACTAGAAAAACATAACGATAATACACAGGTGACATAAAAGAGTGATTACAAGAAAGGAGGCATAAGCACCTTGAGAATAAAAAAGGCTAATTCAAGAGCTAAAATGAACCTACAAAAAAACAAAGGATTTACATCAAACTAGTCATAAAAAGTGTGAAATTGTAAGGGTATACAATTTTTGACATTATAATAAATTAAAGTACCTTTGAGATAAATTAATAAGTTATTATAATATTATTCCCCTATTAAATCTACCCTTTAGCCTATAGAGAATATAAATAGGTTTCAAGTCCTTTGACTTGATTTAGTTCAAAAAAGGAACATTACAATATGTCCATCCCAAAATTGCTTTCCCTCAAGAAATTGCAAGATAAGATGCTCAAGAATCTTTGCACCCTCCCAAGTAGCATCTTTTTTGGGAATATCCTTCCATCATACCAAATACTCTATAATTTTTTTTTCTTAATTTTTTTTCTTTGACATTTAGGATAGCTTTAGGAACCAATATGAGCTTTCCTTCATAATCCAAATGAGGGAACTCAATATAAGGAATATCATATTACTCCAATACCTTTTTGAGGCATGATGCATGAAACACGTGTATTTTGTTATTCTTTGATAACTAAAGCTCATAAGCTACCTCACCAATCATCCTCATGACCCTATATGACACATTGAAATGGGACTTGAGCTTCTGAGCTCCATTCTTCTTGATAGAATATTATCTATATGGTTGTAGCCTCAAGAATACCATGTCACCCACTTAAAAACTCATCTCTTTTACAATGTTGGTCTAAATATAGTTTCTATTAGCTTTTAGTATACTAGAGGTTTTCTTTCAAGTCACACAATATGTCTTGGCTTTGTGTAATCAAGTCTTGTGCCCCTAGCACCCTATTTTCAGCAATAACCAAATCCATAAAGGAAAGGGTATCATATCCATATAATTACCTAAAAGATGACTTACAAGTGGAAATATGGTATGTAGTGTTGTAGCAGTGATCTTCCATGTAAATCCATTTAACCTGAGCTGATTGTTGTCCTACCATGTAGTTTCTCAAGTACCCTTCGATGCATTTATTAATAATTCCCATTTACCCATCCATTTGAGGATGATAAATGTCACTTATAATCAATTCTATTCCTACCAAGTGGAAAATATCTTTCCAAAACAAACTAAGGAATTGATATCCCTATCACTCATAATTCTTTCATGCAACCCATGTAGCCTAAGAAATTCTCTAAAAAATAAATCAACAATCTAAGGAGACTTAAACTAAGTATGAATAAAAATTAAATCCACATATTTGTTGAGCTTATCCATCACAACATAAATATAACTCTTACCAAGAACCTTGGGTAGTATTATGATGAAATCCATGCTAACGATCTCATTTTTGATTTGGTATAAGCAAAATCTACGATCAACCCACTAGAAAAACATGCTCTACTTTATTCTTCTACTAAGTGACACACTTTGATGTATTCGAGGACTTATCTATTGATCCATCTCCAATATAATCTTTCCCTAACCTTCTTAAAAGTCTTTAAATACCTTGGGTGACTAGCCAAGGGTGTATCATCAACAACCCTCAAGACTTTGCTTTTAATTTTTGATTCTAGTACTAAATAGATCCTATCCTTGTAGATGATGAGACCACCCACCCTATACTTTTTATCTTGTATTTTTACTTCAATTATTTTATTAGTAAATCCATTTTTTGGCATACCCTACTATTATCAACACTTTCCAATCAACACTAATCTCATACATAGAACATACATAATATTTTCTAGATAAAGCATCAACAACCACATTAATTTTCCTTCTACATATTCTATATCAAAGCTATAATTTTGAAGCTTACATAGACACTTTTATTTCCTATCATTCAAGTCCTTTTGGTTGAGAAAAAACCTCAAACTGTTGTTCTTAGTCTTGACCACAAATTTGCCACATACTAAGTATTGTTGGAATTTGGTTAAGACATGCGTGAAAGCTAACATCTCTTTGTCATAAATAAAAAACTTTCATTATACATATTTATATTTTTAACTCTCAAAGGAAATGGGATGCCCCTTTTGCATTAAAATATCCGCTATTGCTTCCCTTGATACATCACATTAAAGAACAAATGAAATAGAGAAATCTAAGACAAGTACTAGACAAGAACTCATTACTTCTTTGAGTTGTTTAATTTAGCTTGGGTTGTTTTAGGCCATCTAAAAGCTCCTTTATTTGTCAATTTAGTGAATGGAAAAAGTTGTGAAAATCCTTTCAAAAATATCCTATGATAACTATAAAGTCCCAAAAAGCTCTCAATAGTGTCAAAGAAGTGTGTGGTGGCCAATATTTTATTGTGTAAATATTCTCTTGATCTACTTGTACTCCATGTGAATTGATAATATGTCTCAAGTATAAAATTTTAGTCATACCAAATTCACACTTGGACTCTTTTACAAAAAGAGTTTGTTACTCAAGAATTCTCAATACTATATCCAAGTGTTTCAAATGTTCTTTCCAAACGTTTCTATATACCAAAATATCATCAAAGAACACTAAAATAAAATTCCTCAACTACCTAAAAATATGATCCATACATGATTGAAATGTAGCTAGAGCATTGGTTAACTCAAAAGGAATAACCAAGAATTGAAATTGAAAATTTCCATAATGACATATGAAGGTTTTTTTTGTACATCTTCATCTCTTACCTTGATTTGGTGATAACTGAATCTCAATTCAATTTTTGAAAAATAGATTGCTCCATGTAATTCATTGATCAACTCATCAATCATGAGTATTGGGTACCTATTTTTTATAGTCTTATTATTCAATGCATGATATCCCTTTTTCTATACACATTCTCATAGTACCATCTTTCTTTTTTATTAGTACTACTATAGAGGAAAAATGACTAGAACTAGGACATATGTGTCCCGTCTCTAGAAAATACTTAATTTCTTTTTCTATTTCCTCTTTTAATTATCTCATATGGTAGTATGGAGGAATCATAACAAGCTTAGAACATGTCTCCAGCTTTATGATATGTTGAAATCCTCTATCATGAGGCAATCCTAGAGGTAAATCACTAAATATTATACCATGCCTATCTAAAATAGGATAAATATCAACATGATAATATCTCTTACCCTTAGATGTGGATGTATCTCTCACATAGCATTGAGCTTCCAACTCTATTGATCCCTTATGAAAAGATCTCTCTATCATCCTAGTTGAAATCGATGTAGGAGCACCATTAGCCATACCATGAAGCACAACCTCTTTACCTTCATGTTGGAATTTCAACTCCATGGTTTTGTAAATTTTTGAGGTTTTCCCAAGTTAATGGAACCATTGTACCCTTAACACAATATTTGTTTCTCCTATGCAAACTACATAGAAATAATCACTAATTTTTTCATTACCAAGTGTGATGCCCAATCCTTTGACCCTCCTAGTGCATGGTATAGTAAATCCACTAGCCATAGTAACATTAAATCTAGAAAATTATTCTATTAGTAGTCTCCTTTGTTTTATCAATCTCTCATGAATAAAATTATGGGTTTCCCCACTATCAATCAATACTACCACCTTATATCCTTTCAACACTTCATGAACTCTAAATGGGTAATACCTGGGTGCACTTGAAAGTGAAACTAAGTTGCTACTAGAAGTATTCTCTCCCTTAGTCACTTCTTCTTCTACTTTGGGTTCTTCCTCTTCTATTACTACTTCTAGATCTTCTACTTCTTCCCCATCCTCAGAAATTACCTCTATGTAATGCACCTATCCTTTTAGAAGACACCAATGTCCTTGTTTCTAATGCTCTTTGTATTACAATCAAATTTTTGTCCTTCAAAGTTCATTACTTGTTTCTATTTCCTTACTGGATTTTGCTAATTCTTTATTTTGATGAATGTACTAAAATAGTTTCTTTTGGTTCCCATAAGTAGTGTTTTTTGGTTGTCTATAATTATTTATCATTGATTGTCCATAATGATTTTATCTAGATTGTGCATAGGGTGTTGACCTTTACTATCCTATAGGTTAGAATATACGTCTAGGTGTTAAAGTTTCAAGATCCAAGCCCTTTTAATATCTTCCTATAAAGAGGTAGGTTTGAAAGTGATGCAATGATAGGTTGGTAAACTAGATTACAAACACAATCTGATGCAACTCAAACTAATATTTTTCCCATACAACTCTACTTCATCAACTCTTCACTATTCAGCCTAGTTTCCTTGTGAGTCTCCAACTTGATGTTTTCACAAATATCTTTTAGAGAAGGCCTTCATTCAAAAAAATCCACACCATTTTAGGACCCAATTATGCTCCCACAAAACATAACTCAAAATCTCAATAGGTCTTTTAGTCCAACTCCACAAAAATCGGTTTCTAATACGCCTAAACCCAAATTAGGTGTCTTTTCCAAAGGGAGTCCCATATAAACCTTCTAGAAAGCCCAAAAATAACCATTGAAAGACCTTTTATGGTCTCAAAACCACCAAATCTTCAACCCTCGCACTAGATCACCCTTTAACACTCTAATCCACCAAACCCTAGGTTTTAGGCTTTTATGCTAGGAACAAAGAGGGTTATTGAAAACTAATACTCCATAACTTATCCCAACCTTCCATAGCTTCAATCACACTAGAATATGTTTGAACTTGCTCAAAAATCCATCACCTAGCCTCGGAAACCCTATTTCATCAAGTACTCACCCTAAATCACTAATTTTCAACCCAAAATTCTCATAATTATTAACTAGGGATTCAAGCCCGAACTCTCAAAAGTTCTCCTCTTCCCTCACAACCATGTAAAATCCTAATTCATATTGAATAGGGTCCGTTACACTTAGATACAATGGATACATTTCGTGGAATGGCCCTTCGATTCATTTTGGAGACTTTCAAACCCTTACTAGGGTGTATATAGACTATTACAGAAAATTGTTCAAAATTTACACCAAATTCAATGCTAAACTCTCAAATCGGAAGGGATAATGTAGTTAACATCTATCTTCAACTATTTCAACAAATTTTGGAGCATATTACTTTTGTACGGGGCCATACAGGTCTAAGAAATAATGAAAATACAGAGAATTTACAGAAAACAAGGCTATTTTTTATTGAATTTCACTTCAAATCCTTGGAGAGATTTACATTGATGTCCTTGACATATTTAATCATTTCCCACCAAAAACCAAACTGAACAACTTCCTAAACTTCCCTTTGAACTATCATGACCGTTGAGATTCCTTAAAATTACATTTTTTTCATTTTTGCATTGACAACATTTTGTCAATTTTTGCAACTTTTCACCATTTAAACCTAATGATTCCAAACCACACAAATATGACCTATTACATTCTACTTGGTCTATTTAGACCTTATTTTAAGGAAAAGACTCAAAAACAACTTAAAATCTACCATATGCCCATATTGGACAACTTTGACACAAAATTGCAATTGGTGCTCTTGCACCATACAACTAGCCTTTTAAATTTTCCAAGTCTCTTGGAAATGGTATTGCAACTTGTCCACCACTCAATATTCCATGCCTCTGTCCACTTGGTACACCTTTCCATTGACTCAAATTATCTTGCCATGCTTTGTGCTTGGGATAGTTCTCCATCTATACAAACTGATTAGTTGAATGTCCTTTAACCTTTTCACCATCATGCACTAGTGGTGTACCTGTCCTAACATCTGAACACATTCCCTTACCAACCATCTCCTGACCGTTCTTTTTTTCCAACCTTGCAACATGCTCAAATCCATGCCAAACATTCTTATTGACTTCATAATTTTCCTTTATTCCTATCCTTGAATTCTCTGCCCCAAAGGCTACTGTGTTACCAGACCTACTAGTCTTTTTTTTTACCACAAATGGCTGCCTACTGTCCACCTTTGTTGTCACAAGACATATCATTGTCCCAACTAGGATTTCCTCATGCTTCATCAATTCATTTTGTACTCCTTCAACTAACTCTTTCTTATCCTTCCTTGGAATTGCTCTGTCATCATTTTGTCTTCTTTTTTCTGCAAAATCAGATTACTTACTGTCTTCACATTCCCTTCTCTCCTTTCTCTTGCTTTCCTAGCATATGTAACTCTTGCAATGGCTGCATATTGCGTGTTTTTGTTTTCTTCAAGCCTTGTAGGCTCCTTCTTGCCAACTATGATGATCTTAGCTGCCTTGCCCTTTGCTTCTTCATTCTCCTGCAATGGTGTTAGTATGAAATACTTTCCATCCTTATCAATAGTATAGGTGTTAGCCCTACCATCATATAATGCTCGCCTATCAAATTTACATGGCCTACCAAGAAGTAGATGGCAACAATCCATAGGTACAATGTCATAAAGAACCTTATCTCTATACCCTCCAATATGAAACTCAACATTTTCTTGCTCATTTACCAACAATGACTGATTACCATTTAACCAAGATGCCCTATATGGTGTTTTATGAGGAACTCTATCTATTTTCAGTTTTTCTACCATCTCTTTAGACACCATATTGTCATTTGAACCTGAATCTATGAAAACCTTGCATACTCTACCTCTACACTTGCATGTGGTCTTGAACAAGCTTCTTCTTTGACTCATCTCCTCTTCCTTGGTTTCCTTCAAAAAATTTCTTCTCAGCATCAAACTTTCCCCAACTTTTGGAGCAGCAACATGACTATTGGAATTTGAACTCTCACATTCATCTTCTTGGACAATTTGTGCTATTATTTCACTTCTCCTTTCTCCACCACTTGATGTAGCTCCAAAATTCTCAGGGCACTTGTAGGATGGATGACCAAACTCATTGCAATTGTATCATCTACCTGCAAATGTATTTGCACTTCTTCCACCACCAAATTTGCCTCTAGTACCCCTAAATCCACCTCTGAAATTAGAACTTTTCTCTTTACCTGTGCCTTCACCTTATTGTTCTTCATTTGATTGCTTTGAAGCATGAAAGGTTCCTCTACCTCTTTTATTGCCGCCTCTTCCTCTAATGGACTTATCTTGTCTCCTTTATAGCTTTTCTTCCACTCTAATGGCTAACTGAAAACATTCTTCCATAGATTTTGGATTTTCCACAACCAATTCATGTTGAATGTTAAACCTAAGACCACCAAGATACCTAGAAACTTTCTCAACCTCATCTTCTTATCTACCTGACCTTATGCTCAACTTATAGAATTCATCAATGTAAGTTTTAATATCCAATTCCTTTTGTTTCAGATTTTGAACTTTCTTATATAATTGCACTTCAAAATCTTTAGGAAGAAACTTACCTTTAAGTTTTGCAACCATCTGGTCCCATGAAACTATATTTTCCTTGCCTTGCTTTCTCCTCTCATCCTGCTCATAGTCCCACCATAACAATGCATGTCCCTTGAGTTTTGTCTTTTCTATCTTTACCTTATGATCATCAGGTACATCTTCACTCTCAAAGTGATTATCCATGGCTGCAATCCAATCAAGTAACTCTTCATCATTCAAATTTCCACCATACATGGGAAAATCAAATTTTACCTTATGTGAATCACCTTTGACTGCCTTAAGCAATTTAGCCATCCTTTGATATTCAGGGTCTAATTCTTCATCTACATCTTCATACTCTTCTTCTTCCTCTTCTTCTGTTTCACTCACATCAACCAACTCTTCCCCTCTTCTTTGATTTAACTCCAAGGATGCAATCCTTGCTAAAATAGCATTATGAGACTCCAATAGCTTGGCATGCTTCTCTTTTAACTCCTACAACTCTCTAGCAACACCAACATTCTTAGGAGCCATCTTGTCTTTACAACTTCCAACCTTCTTCTATGCAAACCTCAACCAAACACCTTCAAAATATCTACTAACTACGCTCTGATACCAACTGATGCAATGAAAGGTTTGAAAACCATATTACAAACACAATTTGATGCAACTCAAACCAATCTTTTTCCCATACAACTCTACTTCATCAACTCTTCACTATTCATCCTAGTTTCCTTATAGGTCTCCAACTTGATGTTTTCACAAATATATTTTAGAGAAGGCATTTAGTCAACAAACTCCACACCATTTCAGTCCCCCATTATGCTCCCACAAAACATAACTCAAAATCTCAATAGGTCTCTTTAGTCCAACTCCACAAAAATTAGGTTTCTACGTTGCCTAGACCCCAAATTAGGTCTCTTTTCCAAAGGGAGTCCCCTCTAAACCTTCTAGCAAGCCAAAATAACCATTGATATACATTTGTTTGGTCTCAAAACCACCAAATCTTCAACTTCTCATAATTATATCACCCTTTACCACTCTGCTCCACCAAACCCTAGGTTTTAGGCTTTTATGCTAGGAACAAGGAGGGTTATTGAAAACTAATACTCTATAACTTCTCCCAACCTGCCACCACTTAAATCACACTAGAATATGTCTGCACTTGCTCAAAAATCCATCACCTAGCCTTGGAAACACTGTTTCATCAAGTACTCACCCTAAATCACCAATTTTCAACCCAAGATTCTCAAAATTATTAACTAGGGCTTCAAGCCCGGACTCTCAAAATTTCTCCCTTGCCCTCACAACCATGAAAAATCCTAATTGCTACTACATAAGGTCCATTCCACTCAAATATAGTGGATACAGTTCGTGGAGTGGCCCTTCAATTCATTTTGGAGACTTCCAAACCCTTAACAGGGTGTATACAAACTATTATAGAAAATTGTTCAAAATTTACACCAATTTTAATGCTAAAATCTCAAATCAAAAGGGAAAATGTAGTCAACATCTATCTTCAACTATTTCAACAACTTTTGGAGCATACTACTTCTGTACGAGGTCATACATGTCTAAGAAACAATTAAAATACAAAGAATTTATAGAAAACAGGGCTATTTTGTATTGAATTTCACTTCAAATCCTTGGAGAGATTTACATCGATGTCCTTGACATATTTAAATATTTCCCACCAAAAACCAAACTGACCAACTGCCTAAAATTCCCTTTGAACTATCATGATCGTTGAGATTCCTTAACATTACTTTTTTTCATTTTTGCATTGACAACATTTTGTCAATTTTTGCAACTTTTCACCATTTAGACCTAATGACTCCAAACCACACAAATATGACCTATTACATTATACTTGGTCTATTTAGACCTTATTTGAAGGAGAATACTCAAAAACAATTTAAAATCTAGCATATTCCCATATTGGACAATTTTGACACAAAATTGCAGTTGGTGCTCCTGCACTAGAAAGTCTTTACTAAGCCTCTAAGAGGTTCAACTAAGCCCTCAATAAATGATATCGAAAGATTTCTTTTCAATACATTAGGCACCATAATTGAAAGCTTTTGAAAATCAACCACATATGCATCAACTATATGGGTTTGTCTGAGTTGAGCTAATTTACAAAAAATATTTTTTGGATCAACTCTATCAAATATCTCCATTAACCTAATACTGAACTCATCATAGATGTGTATGTGATTGTGTCCCCATATGATCAACCTGTGATACCACCACTCATGTGCTACACCTTCAAGGTGAAGGGTGACGAATTTTATGGCTTCATATGTTTTCATAGGCCTCAATAACAAGAAAGTATCTAATTTTTGTATCCAAGAATGTGTTGTAAATTTATTGGATCCATAATGGAGGAAGTGTCATTTTTCCCAGTGGTTGTTGGAGATCCCTATGATTTATTTCAGCTCTCTGACCACCACTATTTTTCTCTAAATCAATTAAATTAGTGAATGATATTTAATGAATGATATTGCCTCCCTAATTTGAATTGGTAGGATCTTATACTCTTGATAATTGGTTATGATGCCATCTACTATGGATTTATGACTGTATGGATCAATAAATACTTCTCCTCCATGGATAAAATCAAGTTGGAAAGGTCTTGAAATATAACCAAGAACTATCCTCTGAGTGTTTTGGTGTATATTTTCTTTTGATGAACCACCTTCACCATTGTGTGGCCTCACTATATTATTATTCTACATGGTAGAGATAAGTTGTGCCATCATGCCAGCTAACCATTCATATCCTTGAACTAGTCTCTCGAGCTGAGCATCATTTGCATCCCTATTATTGTGACCCATTGCCTCTTTGTCTAATAGAAATTTATGTGCCCTATTGCTCTATAATAATATTTAGATGATTCAAATCTCTTCTCCTTTCCCTTTGATAATATCTCACTTTTCTATTACTTTTGTGCATGAATTTGATTCTAAATTTACCTTTTAATTATTTTTCACCATTGTTGGTAAGAAAATGGCTTTGATACAACAGAAGTATCCTTTTTAATAATTTATGCAATATTTTTAGAATATATTTTTTATTTTTTTTGATGATTTTGATTTTTTTATTTCCAATTACAAACTTTAAATAATTAATGTTGACAATAGTGAAATATCATTCAAAGAATTATTTAAATGTAAATAATCTTTAATGAAATTTTATTAACATTAAGAAACCTAATTGCAAGTAACTCTTCCTAATTGGCATCCAATTCTATAGGTGGTAACTAGAGTATTTGTGACTGCGGTGAAATTTTTGTTTACCTTGGTCACCAAATGAGCTATGGTGGATAATGATTCTCGATTTATCTTCAAATACATTTTTTAGGATTGTTGTGTTGGCCTTATAAGCTACTTACCTTACATCCAATATCCAATTGGATGACATGGTGTCCTTTTTTACCTTTCAACCACAAATAGGATGTGGCTAGGTTGGTCCATAAAATTTCCTTCCAAATTCCATGATTTATCTTCAAAAGGTGTCCACACCCTTTTTTGCATTAATACCATAGGCTTGCAAATTTGAGAAGAGATGCAATGATGTTTGGGGAGTGTTGCGGCTAGATTTACTATGAGTATTCCTTCCAAAATGAGAGGAGGTTAGAAAAGATAAAACCCACAACTCCTTAAAAGCTGGCATTGCTCTATAGATTTAATTTGTTTCCTTCCTTTATTAATACGAGTTAATTGGATGGTAAAACTGGATGGTTTATTTGACCAAAAAATATAAAAAAATTGAATTAATTTGGTAATAGCAATTCTTGAAAAATTATGAATGGATATATTTTTCACATAAATTATTGAATTAGCATAACTTTGACCCCTAAATAAAGCCAACAATGAGAACTAGGAAGTTTTTGTCTTTCGGTTCCTAGATAAATTATGAGGTTTCTCATCTTCAAAGTTAAAGTTGAACCAAAACTCTCCAAACAAGGGTTTCTAGAAAATTGACAAAGAATAGAATGATGTATATTTTTCTAATAATCACCTTTTTAATCCTTTTCCATTCAAACCTTAAATACTTAATTAAAAATTACTTTTTATTTGAATAGTCATCTTTTTCCATCTTATAATTATTCATTACATTTTTGGTAATTAATATTTCTTTTAATTGAATATTCACATTTTTTTCACTTTATAGTTTTTTATTTGCCTTTTTGGCCATGTATCCAATATTTACCTTTGGCCCCATTTAATAATAATAAATTAAGTGTCGTTTTCCAAAGATAAATTGAAGTACCTTTTGAATAACTCAATAAATTATTATTATATTATTCCCCTATTAAATTTCCCCTTTAGCCTACAGGGAATAAAAATAGGCTTTGAGTCTTTTTATTTGATTTAGTTTGAAAAAGGGGACATTACAAAAATAAATCCCAAGTGTCATTCAATCCAATCATCTCATCACCCATGACCAACTTCCAGGACTCGCTATCATCCATCTCCATTGCCTCGGTCATAGTTTTGGGCTCATCAATGTTAGCAATCAAGGTAAAATACATCTGAAATCCTCTCTAGTTTTCTCCTCCATCGAGTGAACCTCCTAAAAAATTGAGGTCAAGGTTCTTCCTCCTCCAAACCCTCTGAGATCTATGTACTATCCTCCTCATTTGATCCAATCTAAACCTCTAGTTTAGCTATAGCTTCAAGTGCAACTATCTCAATATTTGTTTTTAATTACACTATATAAATTACACTCCCATATAATTTATTAATTGAAGGAGAATTTTTTATCTCCTTAAACATCACATTCTAACTATACAATTCCTTCCTAGTTACAAGTTCCCAAAGCTTACAATACCATTTCACAACATCATCATAGCTAATGAAGACACACTTCACTACCTTATAATCCAACTTTCACCACTTCTCATTTGGAACTTGAGCATATGCATCATGACCAAAAACTTGAAGATGTTGAAATGGGGTATTTATTCCCATAAAAACCTCCATCGGGGTTCTATCAAAAAGTATTGTTGTAGGAGGCCTATTAATCAAGTAACATATAATGCTAACTGTCTGAATTTTTATTCTAAATTGGTCCCATTGATCATATTCCTTACCCTCTACGTAAACATCATGTTCATCCTCTATGTAACTCCATTTTGTTGATAGGTGCATGGAGGTGTCTTATGCCATGAATAGCATTCTCTTTGCAAAATCTATCAAACTCAACTAAACAATTCTCTCTACCATTATCTATTATCAAAACCTTGATCTTTTTCTTGTTAGGTTTTCCACAAGAGCCTTAAACTCTGTGAATTAACTAAAGAAATTAGATTAATGCATAAGAAAGTAGATCCATGTCCTCCTAGAGAAATCATCAATTAAAGAAACATAATACAAGGTTTTTTCCAATAAAATCACATCTATAGGACCAAACACATCATTATGAATAATATCTAAAATTTGATGAGATGTATGTGAGCTCAAGTGAAATTGAACATGAATCTATTTGAACCATAAATGCAATGTTTACAAAAGTGAAAGTCAAGATAACAATCAATTAATGTCTCTACAAGATTTGTATTTCTCAATTTCCTAAGACCTTTCTCACCTATGTGGCTCATGCACTCATTCCATAACATAGTCTTCTCAACTAATAACTTGTTCTTTGAGGTGACATCATGTTTAAGAACTCACATTGCATTTCAAGGTGCTAAAAGTACCCTTCCTATAAATCTAGGTGTTGTAAGTTCCTTTGCTACAAGTCTTGATGTTGTAGGTCCCTTTGTGTTATTGTGTGTGGTTTTTGTTGCCATAGAACTCTGTGATAGTTCTCTTTTGTTGCAAGTGATTTGTAGAAAATAAGTATTTTTTATGCATTGCTATGTGTTGATTGGTGGGTTTATGTTAGGCTACTAGTTTTTGGCAACTTGTTCATTCAAGCTAGCATCTAGGGTTTTGCATCATCTCATCTTTAATAGGTATTCTTTTCCCATTTTAAAATAAGTTGACAATTTAGCACTTCTTATGTGAATGAGATGATAGATGGATTGGTAAGTGCTCCTTGTTGAATATAGGGGGTCATTGAACCAAAAAAATGTTAAGTAGGGCTATCTTTCTAAGCCTATGTATCATGGTGAAACTCAAAATATTTTTCAATTGAACAATATCGAATCGACAAAACATTAAGTAGGGCTATCCATCTAAACTAATACATCATAATTATCACTCAAAGTTGACAACAATTATAAATAAATTATATTAAACATAAAAATATTGAATCAATAAGAAGTTAATCACCATTATCCATCTAAAGTTATATATCATAATCACCACTTCAAAAAAATATTAAAAAAATGATGTGGGGTAGGGTTTTGAGTTTTTTCTATGTACTTTGGTCTTTCCTTTGTCATTCGGTCTTACATCATATTGCATTTATTATGGGAGCTTTCATTTAAAATGGATATGATTAGCTTCAACCTAATAGTTGTTGTTGGTTTTGATGGTTTGGCATCTATGAACAATGGCTCCTTTGAACAAGCGACTCCAAAAACTTGTCTCGATAATATTCCATGAGGTATGCCTACTGAGACTCCCATGGATGTGGTTTTACCCACCTTGAAATTTGATTATGCATGTCAATGGATAGAACAACATACTCTTATAGGTTATTTTGTTGGGAGGGTCCCCCTAGAAAGCATGTTATGAGACTGGGTTGCCAAGTCATGGGTCCCTCATGGAATTCATCTCAACGGGATCCAAAACTTCACCAAAGGATTTTTTCTTTTTCATTTTATTGAGGTCAACCATGTTTAGGCTATTTTCTAGCATGGGCATGGTATGTCTGGTCATCTCTACTGGTTTTTCAACCTTGGTCTCAATACTTTTTCGTCTCTGATGATAAGAAACTTTGTGTGCTCATCTGGCTTGAATTCTTAGGTCTTCCTTTACCTTGTTGGTATTTTCTCTCAGTTATTGCTTCTTCTCTAAGCCATTTTTTTTTATCATGTTCGGCCCTAGAAATAGATCTATGCTAAAGTGGATTTATCTTGTGATCTCAAAGACACGATTTAAATTCAAATTGGAGGCATTTGTCACTCTCAGCGTGTACTTTATTTGAATTTACCAAATACATGCTTTTATTGTCAATCCTCAGAGCATGAAATTAAGGATTGTTTGTTGGTTGTGTCGAGGGTCAAGACCCCTCTGAAGACTCCTAACCCTCTGTGAGTTTCTGAGACTTCTAAACAAGAAGAGAAATGGACCATAGTGGATTGCAAGGGGAAGTCTGTCCCATCTAGTAGTGAGCCAAGCAAGCCCTCGGAGCTTGCCACTATGTAGCCGCAAAATACAATTTCAAACCCTTATTTGAGGGGGAAAGATGGTACCATCTCTATTGACTCTAAGGTTCTTGTTTGATCAAATATTGTGTGAACACCTTAGCCAAATTTTTTTCTCTCTTCTCAGCTGCAAAGTTTGCACTAATCTCGTAGCCCTTCTGGGCACGTGGAGGTAGGCGAATATATTCAAGAAAAGAAAAGGAATAGTTTTCCTAGTTTTCAAAAGGCTTCAAAGTTCTTACAAAATTGTTACTCCTCCTTAGAGGACGAGGATGATCTATGCAAGATTTTTTTTCATGAACTTTCTTTCTTGGAATGTTTGAGGTCTCACAGACCTTGTGAGGAAGTATTTCGTATGGGATACGAGACAACATTATCCTAGTATTGATGTTTTGTGTCTTCAGGAAATTAAGTTTGTTTCTTTCATGCTTTCTGCAACATGTTGGGTTGTTTGGTCAGATGGCTTGGTATCTGCTTCCAATCATGAGGTTGGTCATGGAGGGGTTGTCACCCTTCTTGCACCACGAGGGCACCCTTATGTGATTGATTATGGGTCTAATCCAATGCATCAGCTTGTCAGATCCTCATGTCAATCAATAATCATTCTTTTAGGATCATTAATGTTTATGCTCCCAATGATGCTATTGAGAGATCTGCTCTCTAGCAACGGATTGTGGATTCAATGCCCCTAGCCACCTAGGTTCTGTGCGGAGAATTTAATATGGTTGAGGAAAATTTTCATAAAGATGAGGGAGTTCCCTTTTAATGGACAATTGATGAGTGAGAGGCTTGGTTTTGCATGTGCAACAAATTGAGTCTTTTTTATCCCAATGCTCTCTGCCACCATCCTCAAGTTTTTTGGCATACATGGAGCAATTTCTGGACTAGAAATGATAGAGTTCTTAAACAACTTGATTGTGCCATGATAATGGCATAATATTTTTTCTCTTTTTCCTCTTGTAAAGATCTTTTGGTGATGCCCCTTCTGGAGGTCACCTTGTTAGACAAATTTCCCATCAAGTTTGATATTAATCGGCAAGTGGGTCTAGAACGGCCTTCCAAAACTCATATATTTTAAACTCCTCTTTGTTGAGTCATCAGTCCATGTTGGCCCAAATTCATAAGGTTTGGAATGTGGATTACCATCCTACTCAACAATCTGGGTAGATTGATTGGTGGAATCATGTTATTCAATGCACTTCTTGCTTTCTCTGTATTTATGGTCGTTAGTGGTCATTTTTTGCTAGCGGTCCTATGAGGCCACCACCTCGGATCTTTAACATGCCATGAAGGATCTATCTTCCAACCCATTCTCTCCCAATTTACAATCTTGTGTGGCCTAGCTTCAACACCACAAACAAATTGTTTATAATCATGTGACTAGAGGAGCTTAGATCAAGGCCAAAATGCACTAGCTTAAAGTGGGTGATCAAGCTTCTAAGGATTTTTTCTAGCTCTACATGCTCATCACTTTGTGCCAGGCATCAAAAAAATCAAGGAAGGCCAAATGGTGCTCTCTGAGCTACTGGATATTCTTTAGGAATTTTTTCGCCATTATGAGAAGGTTTTCACTACTCAGAAAGTCTCTCTTGAGTGAGATCATGCTCTTCAAGAAGGCCTTTGAGATGTCCTACATAGGATTTTTGAAGCTCAACACTCTTTTTGTGAGAAATTTCTCTCCATGGAGGATTTGAAAGAGGTTGTTAATTCCATGGCCAATAATAAGCACCAAGATGTGATGGTTTTCCTTATGAATTCTACAAAGCCTTATGGTCTTGTGTGGGTTTTGACCTCCATAAGGTCTATTTGGAATCTTTTCATAATCAATCATTAGTAAAATTGATCAATAAAGAAAATATCAAATTCATACCTAAATTAGAAGACCCTGAGGACATATGTAATTGGAAGCCAATCATGTTGCTTAATGTCTCCTACAAGATAATTGCCAAAGCCTTAGCTCTGAAGATTCGCCACATGCTGCCTCAAATTGTTTGCCCTGAACAAACTGGCTTCATCAAATCTAGATTCATTTTGGATAACATCATTGTTTTCTAGGAAGGTATGAAATGGGCCCAACACTCTAAATAGCAAGTTATCTCTCTAAAAATTGATTTCACCAAAGCCTATGATCGCATTGAATAACACTTTATCCTGGCTGTGCTTGATGCTTTGGGGTTTGGCCCTCACTTTCTTCAGTCTGTTAGAATGCTCTTCGTGGATGCCTTTACATGCATTACTATCAATAGCTGCTAGTCTCAGGCCTTTGGAATCCACTGATCCATTCAATAGGGGTATCCCCTTGTTCTGTCTTTATATGTGCTTGTTGTTGAAGGATTTGGATATTTGTTGGCAAACACTATTTCCTCTAGGAGGGTATGTGGTATTTCCCTACTAGAGTCATCTAACCAATTGGTTAATGGTCATTTTGCGGATGATTCCTTTTTCACTCTCATTGAAGATGATCATAATGTTAGAGAGGCCCTTCAATGCCTCAACACTTTTTGATTGGCCTTTGGTTCAACCATTCAGTGGCATAAAACTTAGTGTTATCACTAATCTTTTCTTCCTAAGCCTCCCTAACTTCTCAGCTTTGGCAAGAAATGGATTGGTCATGGGAAATATTTTGATTTCTGGGCATTCCCTTTGCCTTTCAAGCTTCTTCGTTTGACCTTTGGAATGCAGTGCTTGCTAGAATTGAGAAGAAGCTCTCTTATTGGATCACCAAGCCTCTTTCTTTGGTTGGTAAATTTCAGATTTGCTCTAAAACTTTTGCAGCTACTCATGTTTATTATTCTTCTTGTTGGGCCCCATCCAAAAATTCTTATTTGTAACTTGAAAAGCTTCTATGTGATTTTTTGTGGGCCTCCTTAGCAAACCACAAGGGTTTCCACCATGTTGCTTGGGGAATTTTGTTGTCTCCCATAGGACTTTGGTGGTTTTGGGCTTCTTTTCACTCAATGGCAAGGGCTGGCTCTTTGTGTCAAGTGGATTGTGCTAGCTATTTCTGGGAATGAAGCTTAGAAAATTCTTCTTAGGCATTGCATTTCATTAAGTTTCCTGGCCAACGTGCCTGCTTGGAAGGGGACTGGCTTTCAAACCCTTCTAGTCATGAAAGATGTGGTTCATATCGAAGGAACTTTTGTTTCTAGAAGCATTTGGCGTGCTTGGGAAGTCGTCACTTGACTTGGCTTCAGTGGGTGGGTTCTGGCTTTCGAGATGTGTTGTCTTTCAACCAACAAAATCTTTGGTGGTCTCCACTTATTCAAGTTCAAGGGCTCCCTCTAGCTTGTTTGCCTTGGGTTCATGCCCTTCGGTTTCATAAAAAATGCATCCACACTCCTTGTGATATATTTTCCAAAGCCACAATGAATCTTCACTCTTGGGAAGATATGAAAGTTCAATTTCGACTCTCACAACTAGATCGATAGACATTTGACTCTGTCGTAGTTGCTCTTCTATTGGAAATGATTCACAAGATTGGTATTCATTTTGTCAAACCTTGGTGGAGAAATTGGCGCTGGTCTCCAAACATTATTTTTTGCAATTACAAATCGTGTTTGGGATACCGTTGGCTTTCTCTACACCTCCCCATGGTGTCTATGTTGAACCTTTAGTGGCATTTGCAGTCGCCTCTATCTGCTTGACAACACCAGTTTCATAACATTTGGTCGGCTGTTATTGAGCCAAAGCTCTCCCACTTTGTCTAGTGTATTCTTTTCCAAGTTTTGCTTGTGGGCTCTCACCTTCAGTAGATGGGCATTCCGGATCCTCATTGTCCGTTTTGTGGACAACCAGAGTCCTTCAAGCATCTTTTTTGGTTTTGTTTTCGTGCTCAACAACTTTGGGGTTAGATTCATTATTTTTTTCGCCCCTTCTGACCATAACCCTTTTCCTAGCATATGGTTCTTTTGGGGGATTGGCCTCACATCCCTTCCAAGTATACCCAAGTTTGGCATGCTTTTAGGGTGGAGATTTTATTTTCCTTTTGAAAAGACAAAAATGTTGTTATTTTTTCTCATAGGTCCATTGATACTATTGTTTCACTTTTCACTAAAGCTTCTATTTGTTCTAATGTGATGCTTTAGATCCAGGTTCAAGCCAACAAAGTGCCCTTGGAGGTTGCACACCTTCAGGAATTGTTAGATCATTAGGGTAACGCTTTGTGCACTGTAGCCAAGGCCCCCCTAGAAATTTTTGGTTCGAGCAGGACTATTCAATGCCTTGTGGCCGATAGTGCGACCAAAGCTTCTCTACTTGTCATTCGTGGTCCCCCAAATCCCAGGCTCCTCGTCGCCACTCTGGTGGCAAAGGTGGCTCATCCCGACGACATTTTACCTTGTCTCCACTTGGAAGTGTTGCCTTTGGGTGGCCTTCAAGAGGGGTGGGGCCAGTGGCTGGTGGTGGTAGCGACTGGCCAAAGTCTTCTAAGTGGCTCCCTCGATTGGCGTTGGCTATCTCTTTGACGTGGAATGAAGACAAAGATAAAGAAGAGGAAGAAAAGGCTAAAGATGGGTGGTCTATTTCTTATGTCACCCCATACCCCATTGATGTATGGGGTAAACCAGATGACCAGGACCCCCCGTCACTTCCCACTGGCACTGCTCTTGCCACTTAGCGGTTGTTTTTGTTGCTTTGTATTTGCTTTCTAAGCTCTGTTCATGTGACTCTGGGGAGTGACCTTGTGTCCTACCTTTTTTTTTGTGTGAATATGTGTATTATATTTTAATTAATAGTTCAACAAAAAAAATACAAATATCAAACATTAAACAAGACTACTCTCTAAGCCTGTATATCACAATTATTACTTAAAATATACCAAATTCAAAAAAGTTGGTGTCTTCACAAAATGATCTTTTAATATGAAGATACTTACATAACATGGTTTAGAAATAGACAAAAAAAACTCGAGTCTAATATAATTTATTTGAATTTGAGCAGCTTAAAGATAACTTGAGGACATACCACAAAATTCAAAGAATGTTTACAAGTTAAAGCGAAACGGTCCCCTCCCTTTAAAAAGACCTGAAAAAAATGTTACATTAGTTCATGAAATTGAAATTTTCAAGCCAAATGATTACCAGAGAGATCTGGTTTTATGGTGTAAACTTACGTCCACCATTAAAATTGCACAAGCTCAAAGAATATGTCAATGAACATATACCTGAAATGTTTTCAATTGCATGATGATATATGTTTTCAGTAATTGGATTATGTGGTTTGAGCATGTTTTAATTACATTGGAGCACATATTTGAGTAAACAAACAAACCCAGAAAAAGACAAGAGTATTAATTTTCCCCCTATGGTTTTAGCATGCAGAATTGAAATTTAATGAGTTTCCAACGTTTATGAGAGAGGAAGAAACAGAGATGGATCATCACAAAGTGTGTTTATGCAAAATTAATGAGTGTAACCGTTGAGCGAGGTTGTAGCCGCGCTTTGTCCTTGTAACTGTGAGAAATTTACTCCACAAATGAGACCCTCAACATTTGTGTAAAAGGCAAGGCAAGGGAACATTTGAATCTTTTTTTCTTGTTGACTCAAATGAAATGAATGAGTTTAGAGAATCTTTTTGAGTGGCAGCACATTGCAGATTAATGTAGTTGCTGGCGTCCATGCAGGATTCTTCCTCTGCAACATTAAGCACATGTCACTTACATTCATTTTAATCTTTCACTTTATGTCATACCCAATTTCTTTTCTTGGAAATTATAACAATACAACCCTAATATTCTACATGATGAGCTAAGTAAGCTTCTTTCTCCTGTTTCTTCTGGTATAAATAATAGATCTTCTTCTGCTGTCCTCTTTGTATTGCTGTTCTTCAAGTTTATTGCTTTCTTCCATATCTGTTCAATCGGCAAAGATAGTATTGTACATCCTCTTTTTCAGGTAAGATGTGAGCATTTGTCGAAGAGAATGTTTTGCCTTTTTCAGAGTGTTGGTCAGTCTTCTTTTTTCATTTGAAGTGCCTTTTTTATGGTTTTCCCTGAGGTTTTTGTTGCATGTAGATTGGCATATGTATAGGAGAAAGTCTGCGTGCATTTTATAATTTCATAATTGAGGAGTTTTTATTTATGTTTTAGTCAAGTGCATTGCAAATGCCAGTGTGTTTCAAGGTGTCTTGCTAGTGTTCAGGATGAGCTTTTTGACAAAAATGTGAGAAGTTTGTTTTTTTTGTTAGCAAAAGAACAGATGGGTAATTTTTAGAGGGTCTATTGATAGGAGGCTTCCTTTTAAGTTTTGAATGTTCTGATACAGTCATGTGAGTATGAGAAGGTATGTTTGTTTGCATGCAACAGCACGTGAGCCTGCAGTCTATACTATTGCATTCTCTTATGATTTCTCTATATGAAAAGCTGTATATGGTTAGCACTAATATCCTCTATGTTTTGCTGTTGTCTTTTCTGAGCTTTTCAGCATTGCATTCGACAGGTATCCTTCTTGAAAAATGAGCTTCTGAAAGAGCATTTTGTATTGGATAAGATGCAATCTTTCTTGAAAAATGAGCTCCTAAAATGACATTTAATATTTTACAATTAATGATTTAAAAAAAAAATCTTTGTTCTATTAGTTTTTCTGCCCGTTTAATTATTGTGCTTATGACTATGGGTTCAAAATAATAAAGTTTAAGGTTTGATTCTCATGGTTGGTACTTCTCTGCATGAGAATTATTGCTCATGCCTTCTACTTAGTGATTGGACACCTCAAAAGTGCAATTGGTAAAGTGATTTATGAATGTAGAAAATGAAATTACCATTCTGATTTAGACTGTGGTCCCTGAAGAGCACCTTACATTTTCCGAGGCAAGAATTCTGAATATGTTTTGGGATTTGATTCATGATGACCTCCATGAGCAATCAGTATATTGAGGTTTATTTTCTCATGCTGAGTACATTGTCTATGGTACTGATTCCAATATAGAAAGAAATATACACAATAATCTCCTTTGTTTCAGGTAGGCAGTTACATATGTGCTAGAATGTAGAAAAAATAGGGTCTAGCCTATAATTATTTTTAGCTTTTTAAGTTTACACAAGCTACGAGACAAGATTTCCATGGAGCTTGTGCTGTTCTGGTCTGTGACTCTGTGCCGTAGGCCCTGGGGTATATAGCCTAGGTAGTGCAGTACTTGCAAAGTCCTCGTATATTAAAATGCATGTATGCTCCAATGCATGTAGCATATTAGTTTCACTTTATATAGAGAAACTAGATTGGTGTATTTTGCCAATGTCAGAGATTTTAATTTTTGGGATCTTTCATATGAGAAACAAGCTTCTTCCCTCCTTGTCTTTGTAGATATGATGTCCGAAATGGGGAGCCCTACAAGCCAGGACAGCAGAAACTCTGAGGATGGCGATAGAGAGAACTGTGCTGTGAGAGAGCAAGATAGGTTCATGCCCATTGCTAATGTCATCAGGATAATGAGAAAAGTGCTCCCTACTCATGCCAAGATATCTGATGATGCAAAGGAGACCATTCAAGAATGTGTCTCTGAGTACATTAGCTTCATCACCAGTGAAGCAAATGACCGTTGTCAAAGAGAACAGAGAAAAACCATAACTGCAGAGGATGTACTTTGGGCCATGAGCAAATTGGGTTTTGATGATTATGTTGAGCCTTTGACCATTTATCTGCAAAAGTACAGAGAAATTGAAGGTGATCATAGAGGATCTATCAGAGGGGAGCCTCTGCCAAGGAAAGAAATGAATGCTCTTGCTTTGTCTGCTGGATTTCAAATGAGTCATCAGGGCCTTTATGGTACCTCAGGACTGGGATATTACAAGGACTCAATGACAAGTTCAAACATTAACTATGATCCTTATGCCCAGTACAAGTGAAATTGAATAAAATTGAGCATTTGTCTTGATTTTCATTTTGTCAATTCCCTAAAGGCTCTGTTGCAGAACAGGAGTTGCACCTCTTTCAAGTGTGAAGTGATTTCTGTACTCTTTCTATGGTACAATTATCTACTCGTTGATAGAATGGATATGAAAGAAAATTTTGTGTCTAGATGAGCTGGTTGCTCAATTTGCCTTTCCTGTACTAACTGTTGTGTACCAATGGAAATGTTATATTTTTGTTTCTTTAACCTCGATGGGTTTATTCATGCTTTTATTAGTGCAATCAATTATGTAGACATCCATTCAGATTTTCAATTCTAAAAGATTTTTTCACTGTTTTGAATTTCCAATCACATTATCAAACAGAAAAAGGGTCTAATGGTTATAAAATGTCTTTGAAACATTCATGACTATGTTGTCATTTCATGCTAAGAATGGTTGGCGCTAATGGCAAATACTTGAGCCCCCAAAACTTGGGGGTGTTAGTTCCAATGAAGTTGGACACTGTTGCAGCTAAATATTATGGGACTTGTTGAAATCTGTAATTTGATCTAAATTTTGAGAAGTTGGTGTGATTTCAGATGATTATTTAAACAAGTCAAAGTTTTAAGTGTGTTGTTTAAGCTTACACCATTATACATTGATATGTGAATAATACACTGTTCACTCATTAGATAGAACATTCTAACAAAACAATGGAACCAATCCAGGCACAGGATGAACAGTTGTTTTCTCCATGGGATCATGCCCTGATGTATGAGATTTTGATTTAGCACTTATTCACTGGGAAAGGAAGGGGATGGGACAAAGCTTGTGAGGCAGAGTGAATGCCAACGCAAGTGAATTGTACTTGTTGCTTACTGGTTTTGTATGGTGTATCAGCAAAGCCAGCAAAGCTGCAGAAAAATATGTATTGTACTTGTTTCAGAATTATGCTGAATATCTGTTGGCCGGTTAATTGTTCAGAAATTTCTGGACACGTGGGTCAGGAATATTTTATGAATAGACAAAATTCTTTAAGAGAAATAAATAGTCCAGAACCGAAGGGGGTTCGGAGTATCAAATCAGGTCAGAGCTGACAAGTGTAAGTTTTGACATTATTAAAAGAACAGAAGTGATAGTACCTAATACCTAATAATACTAAAGTTTTGGTTAAGTTGAATTTGTTTTTTTCTTTTTTCAATTGGCTTAAAATTCCCTTTCATTAAGGTTATTAAAGAATGATTTAATCTCTTCACCAAGGAGGGGAGAGTAGTGTTTACAACTGTTTAGGGAGAGGTATTCATAGTGGATTGGGGTTCAATAGTGGGGACAAAAGTAGTCTTCATTGGGTCCTATAGTGGAACACCTTAATATTCAATTGTAAAACAATTTTATCCATAAAGTACACAAAATAACAAATCATGTGAGGCCACATCAACGCACCATTGGAATATGACTTAGTGCACAACTATTGATCTCACTTGTTTTTTGGACACCTCAACAAAAAGCATGTTGATGTGGCATCATATTTGATGATGTGGCCCTGAAACTTTAGTTAGAAGTAGGTGAGTTGCCAAATAAATTGTTGTACAAAATTGAGAGTGATTTGAAATTTCCTTGTAGTATTTTGAGAAACGCAAAGTTAGGGTGCTCCCCTATGGGCCCCTCTCCCCTAGTGTAGCGGCTTATGGGATGTGAGTTGTATAGAGTTTGAATTAAATGAGAGTAATTTAGAATTTGGGAAAAAAATGTAAAAGGGTGATGGGAGGATTGGGTGTTAGAATTAGCGTTTTAAAGTTTGAGTTAATATAATTGGATAGTTAAGGTACCACTTGATGTTACAATAGAGGTGAGATGATTCTAGTGAGGCTCAGTGTTAGTAGGAAGTGATTATGAGTAATGAGTGATGGATGACATGTGGATGCTAGATGATTAAAGGGTTTAGGGTGATGTTTTTAATATATTTAGACATGTGATTTGAAAATTATTGGTTTGAGAGCAAATAATGAGTAGTTCTAAAGAGATCAACTTCAACCCATATATTAATTATAAATTGGAAATATCTAGTGTCAATTCCATTGGTGCATAAATGAATTGGGTCAAATTTGCAAGCACAAAATTAAAGGTGGATAAACAATAGATAATCTAAGAGTAGACAATAATCTAAGGGTGAGTTTTATTTTGTTTCTAATAGTCAATTACAAAATTTGGAACAAAGGGGTCACCAAATTAATCAAAAGCATGAGTTAGGACAAGTGCTTAGGACGACACAAAATAGTGTAAAATGAAGAGTAAAAGTGTAGGGTATGCAATTTTCACCATTACATTATGCCCCACTTTAGTGTTTGGATTAAGTGTGTCATACATCTTGCAAGTCCTAATATTCAAATTATTTAATTATTTATTAGTTTATGTTTTCTAATGAAATGGGACATTCCACTTTATGCCTTGGCCATTATGTCATGTAATTTTTTTATTTTATTTTTATTTTGGCATTTATGCGTATAAATATATTTGTAAAAGAATATCTTGTCATGAAGAATGTGTAAGAGCACCTATGACAAAGATATAGTGTAAGAGATAATATGATGTGTAAGAACATGATTAAAAGGGAGGTTTCAAAATGGATTATAAATCTTGACCCACTTAGGATGCATGTTATGACATATCATAAAGCATCTTTCAAAAGGTGGTAAATGACTAATAATGAAGTAGGGATTGTATGGATTTTTACCATGGTATTTTGGGACCTTGTTTGGGCCCACGATAATGCATTATGTTGGTTTTTTGGGACTCCATTAGTCTAAATGTTGAGGGACTGAGATGGATACATAAGAGAAGTTTTTTGTAGGGTTATGATGTCAAATTTCTACCATAAGAAGAGGAGATTGATCTCCATGGAGGTAGGAACTTGATATTGTATTGTAACAAGTGTATTGTTTCTAAATAGTACATTGGTTTGGTGCTTTGGAGGTTGGGTTTTTTTCCTAGAAAGGAGTTTAATTAAGGTAGATCTATGTCATTCTATTTTTTTAGGATTGATTTCCCTTCTATCTCTCTCATTATTTTAATAAGTGTTTTTACATGTTGGCATGCTATTGAAATTCTTGTAAATCTTATTAATATGTTAATCTCTTCAAAGGGTGAATATAGAAATTTTCATAATACTAAGCAATTATGAAGATCTAGTTTAATTGATAATGGTTTTGTGGTTACTTTCCTAACATCTAGTGTGCATATAAATCTAAATTATTCGACCATACCAAAGAACAAAATGAAATAAGCACAACTAGAAGTAAAGCAATAAAAAAAGTCCAAATCTACACTACATATAAACTTTAATAACGATTAGTAGTAATATGCCCCCTTGATTTTGTATGTATCTCTTAAGGGATACTCACAAATCAAGGAATTAGTTGAAGTGTAATATCCTCTTTTTACTTTCCTATTTTGGGTAGGATTTTAGGTTTTTAATCCTTGTCATAATTTTCCTTCATCCTTGCTTCCTTACTTTCCTAACCCTTTTCCTTATGCAAGTTTCTAGGACTTCTACTTCTTTGGTACCATTTCCTTCAGATTCCTATTCCCTAAACTCTCTCTTTATCTTATTTGTCAAGATTTTAGACTTCCCCATGTAGGCATCTATTTTCAATTGATTCCCAAGTTCCTCATGCTTTAGACGTTCAAAATTTCCTCTTCTGGTGTGTTATGCCTTTGTCCCCTATAACCTTGCAACCTTGCTCCCTTCTATCCAATGAAAATTTGCAGTTTCATTTCTCTCCTTATACCAATCTAAAGGAACTGGTATCCCCAATCCCTGTGGTATATATCATATATCCTTGAGTCTTGAACTCTACTATATCATAGACTCTCTAACATTTCCCTATTGACATAGGTCTTAAGGTTATTTGATATCTTGGAAACCCAAAATCCAATTGCCACTACTAAATTAATCTCAAATATGCAAACTTTAGTGTTTTTCATTCCCCTCATCACCTAGTATTGAGTGTGTTATATCCCCAATATTCAACCCCCATCAATATTTGATATCAAAAAACCTTGATCTCCAACCTCCCACTCCCTTTCCATTTGTGAACCCATAGATCTCCACTTCATTTTTTACTTTTTCTTTCCTATGCTCTTGGTATTCTAATTCATTAATCCTCACTCCTTTCTACATCGTGTATTTCCAAATCCTAATCCTCACTCCCTCTAGCATTAGGTATCTTTGAAGCCCAATCTTTGCTCCTTCCAACATTGGGTATCTTCAAATCCACATCGTTTCTCCTTACTTTGAATATTTCCTAATCCTAATCCCCTCTCCCTCATGTATTGTCTCTAAACCTTTGTCCTCACTCCTTGCATCAAGTATCTTCAAATCCTAATCCCCACTCTTTCTTGTATTATGTATCTTTGAAGCCTAATTCTTGGTCCTTCCTACAATTAGTATATCTAAATTTTGATCCATACTCCTTGTATTAATTACATATGAAGCCTTATCCCCACTCCCTATCATTCTTCCCTCTTCTAGACCATCAAGGGTCTCTCTACCATCAATATCCCTCTTATGAAAGATATTAGCAAGGATCTCGATATCTTGTTCCTCATTATTATATCAGTCTACCTTCTTGGGCCTATATAATTTTGCATCCTCTCACATCTTTGCACCTTGACATCCCATTCATTGAATCTCCAAACCACTAGTCCATCTTGTAAATTCACCCTTCAACATGTGAATCCCTAGAACCTTGACCCTCTTGTGAATTATGCACCCTTGTGCATGCAAATCCTTAAACCCCCAATTCCTTTTAAAAATTCACCCTTCATCAAATGAATCTCTAGAACCCTAATCCCTCTTACAAATGTACCCTTTGGCACGTGAATCCCTTGACCTCCATATCTCTTGTAAATATACCTTTTGGCATGAAAATCCCTAGAACCTCAACCCCTCTTACAAATGTACCCATTTGAATGTGAATCTCTAAGTCTCTAGTCCCTCTTGCAAATGCATCTTCTATGTAGGAATTTCCTTGGACCTCATTATTATAATAATAGTTTCCACCTATCACCATGGTTGACTAGGAACACCATAAATGACCACAATTTGAATATGATAAAATAGAAAAAAAAAATCAAATGTCTATCATCACATGTGGTCCCTATGCTAAGCTACAACCCTTGTATGTTCTGATTAGCTCCATCAACTATATTTTAACATTTTATCAATAAACCCTAACCCTAGTTAGAGCACATGTGTTTGAATATTGGATTTGAGGATGAAACCCTTAGGTTTTGGAGATCAATGGGTGAAACCCCATTGATTTCCTATATTTTTGAAGATAAAAACCTTTTAATTTCCTAAAACCACTTCATATGGATTTTACATCTACACTTCAAGTTTGGAGCATTTTAGTATTCTGGGTATTTCAATATTTTGGGTATTTTCAAAATATGTTGCAATCATTGTAATCAAAAAATATTTTAACAAATATTTGTAATCATTTGAAGTAAACATATTATGCTACATATTTTTTAATCTATACATTCTCTAGTAGTTTGATGAACATCTTGTTTATGTGCACAAATCTATTTATTTGTTGTGGGTATTTCAAATCTAAGTGTTTTGACACATAAATTTTTGAGGGCTATTTTAAATATAAGTATATTATGTAAATATTTAGTTAAGATTCATCACAGTGACATCAAATCTATGATCTTGCTATCCTACAAGGTAATCAAAATTTGTTGATGCTTTCTAATGAGGAGAGATCTGATACCAAATGAGCGAACAAAGGAAATTGTGATAACCCCTTGATCAAGGACAAGATATAGAAGAAGAAAAGGAGGAATTATTCTAAGAGACCATAGTTGGAATCCATCATGATCAAGAGAGAATGCCAATAGGCCTTGATAGATTGTTAGCACTTGTCAAGATGAAATGATCA